>BGPR01016481.1:0-34452 GCA_013235015.1 Araneus ventricosus | reverse complement strand
GTTTTAAAACGAAGGTTATTGATTCTAAGATTTTTCTTAATCAATCACCTTCCTTTGTTACTTTCCAATAGCTGTTGCGCTCAGTGTGGAGAATATGGAGTTTCTCTGAAGCAGAAATAGAAGAATTGATTCATTTCTCGGTTGCACTTTTGATGAAGCCTTTTGCGAAAGAAATCGAATTAATACATGGGAAAGGTTTGAACTTTGAGAACAATGGGTGAAGAAACGTTTCGTACTGTCTGACTGGTTTGCTTTAGAAGACAATTAAAATTTAGTAAGAAATTGAGAAAATGGTTTATGTCGTTCGCTTTCAAATGTAATTTAATGAATATAAGAAAGAAATATTTTATATCTGTGAAGAATTCATCATCAGCATCTCTAAACCGAAAATTCCTTTTACAAACCTGTTATAAAAGGCCAGGAAACAAATGGTCCTACCAAAACTGACTTTCTTTGAAATTTTACTGTAATTAAATCCGAACCCCACGAATCCGAAATTTCGGATAATCCGAACTTTTTTTTTTTTTTTATTTTCTGAAAAATTTTTATTAAAAAAACGAAAGAAAAATAACAACTACGAATCAAAAACAAAGGTAATGTTTATTCCTAACGTAAAAGAAACATTTGATTTTGATTATTAAGAATGAAAACAGCACCTTAATTCAGCGATTCTCAACTTGTGGGGCGCACCACCCTAAGGGGGCGGGATAACATTAAATGGGGACGCGAGCATATCGAAAAGATAATTTTACTATAATAATTGATTAATTTACTGAAAGGAAAGGAAAGCAAAATACATTCTGACATAATAAAAAATAAAATACACATTTAAACTAATATAATACAATTATAAATATGATTGTAAAAGCACAATGTATTTAATAATTAATTTCTCCATAGTCAATTAAAAACAAGTTTAATAATTTTTAGTGACTTCCTTGTCCTGTCTTGCAGAGCAAAGTTTTTCGAAGGAAGATTTAATATTAGAAATAGACACTGAGTTCTTTTTCTATATTTATACGAGATCTATATTTTGCCTTCAAAGCAGCTACCGGGAAAATTCGGCTTCGCAAAGGTAGGATGTTGAAAATGGTAATAGTATACGAAAGTGAGAGAATCGGATTAGAAGTGACAAAATATAAATGTAAGATTACAAAGAGTGATTTCTTACTAAATTGACTTTTTATTTCGCGACTCGCCGTGAAATCTATGAAGATTCCTTCTTCGGCAGTTGAGAGACTTTCGGGAGAATTTTATTGAAACGGATCCCTAACCCATTCTCAACCAAGTTGTCGTCAGCAACTTGGTAGCAAGCTTGGCACTTAATGGTTACAAAAACAACTTTCACATGGTATTCTTCAGCCTTGTAAGTTTGAATAAATTCATTGACATTTGAAGGGGGGGGGGTTATGATTGAAAATTGGGCCTCAAATACTGAAAAGTTGAGAAACACTGCCTTAATTAGTAGAAACAAAATCGGTTATCTTTTTTTTTTTTTTGACGTAAGGAACTAAAACTGATGCGAATCGCCGCTAGCTCTTTCCGTACTCTTTAACAGAGTACCCAAAGTCAATACTCTACTGCATTTAATATATCAAGAGTATTTTACCGAATTTCCCCGATAATCCAAACAGAGGTCAGTCCCAATTAGTTCGGATTTCCAAGGTTCCACTGTACTTTTCCGAGTATGCGGTTTTGAAATTTTTTTTAAGAAGTAGGGTAGACCGGGGCTAGTTGGGCCGTTTTTTCTTCTAAGAATTTTTAAAAAATTGCAATTCAACATTTTAAATTTTTTTAAATGCAAACACTATCAGTGTACCTTCAGGAAGAATTCACCATAATAATATTTCAAAATATTAAATATTAATATTAATTTAAAAGCTGAAACTGATACCAAGTCGCGTGGCCCAACCTGCCCCGACTACGGGGTAAGTTGGGTCACATCACGGGGTAAGTTGGGCCACATCACTTATTTAATATTCTGGTAAGGTAGAATTGAAGAAACATAAAAAAAAAATCTTATCACATTTTACTTTTCATTTCCTGCGAACGATAACACAAGATATACTAAAGGAAAATTTCTTTCATGCACCATTCCTTAATGAAGCCATAAAATTATGTGAAGCAAAACAAAAAGAGATTGAAACTACAAAATTAATAAGTTTTATGTTTAAAACAGAATTATAAATGACTTCATCGTCACAATTTTCATCATTACAGCTTCACTTCTAAAACAGCCGCTTTCATTGCTTAAGAAGAAGCATTCCCTCTATCCGATTTTCTAACAGAATGGCGAACCACCTTAGCAGGTAGCCCTGCAAGAGAAACAAAGTAGCATGTTGTGATTATGGCAAAAAATTCTTCTATATTATTATATTTAAGGCAGATAAATAATAATAATATTATTATAATATAAATTATAATATTAATTTAAAGAATAAATAATATTAATTCAAAAAATGATATTAATAATAATATTAATTTAAATAACACAGTTAGTTTATAGATACAAATCTGGTACATTTTTGCTCAACAAGAACTGAGGTACAATTTTTTTAAATTCATCGTAAAATAATAACAGCGCATTCTGTTTTGCACTTTTTTAATGGAAATGGAATCAGATTAGATTTTCTTAACAATTACCTTGCATTTTAAATTTGGTGCATATCTCATAATTTCAGATATATTTATATATCGCAGATAATGAAAAACAGTATAGCAGCGTCATTTGATGTTACAGCAACATTGAGTCATTATAGTTATTCATAATGGACATGCCATATATTAATTCGGCGTAATCCCATCTCAAAATTAAAAGAACATTTTAAAATCTTTAAAAAATATTACTAAAACTAAACTTTAAATTTTATATGCATTTCAATTTAAAATATTTTAGCGTAATTATTGTTTTTTAATAACAATGGAATATTTGATATGATTTCAATTTGCAAATTTTGACCATCATCAATACTTTCTTCCTTTGAATATAGAAGAAATTAAAAAAGAATAATTATACATGAAATTGAGAGAACGGTTACATAAATGAATTGATTTCGAGACTTCATTCGTTACAATTAGGCTTCGGAGATACTACGTGGCACGTTCGCTCGTCATTTCCACAGGATCAACATTCTACGGGCAAGTTGGACAGCCGGCCGAACGTGCCCCTGCGAAGTGGCCCAACTTACCCCATGTCGCCATTTTTGTTTCCGATGGGTGTACGAATTTACATTGAAAGTATTTAATTAAACAAACATGCCCTACAGTAACTATGAACAATTATCTTTCAAAATATTATTTGTAAAAATGGAAATTGTAATATAAAAACATAAAAAAAGAAGATTATTTATAAGGAAGGAAAGCCACTCACCTTGGCAAAAATTTGAAAATTCCAGCTAGTTCGTTAGTAGACGCTGCTATTCCAATGACCTTTACGGGAAAGAAGGGAGGGGGGATGACACATACTTCGCTGGAGTAACAGCGCTATATATCGGAAAATATTTAAAATAAACCGACTGCCCAACGTGCCCCTATGCCCAACTAGCTCCGGTCTATCCTAGACATCGCTACTGCTAGGCGGGAAAATGGCACTTTTCTGCTGATAATATGCATTCTGACGAACATACGTTACCCATATAAGAGTTGTAGCACAATATTTAAATGTGAAATATTAGAGAAATGGAATTAATAAAAAAAATAACTGCACCAAAGGAGTTAATCAATAATTTTATTGAACTAATACGTAGGAAAGAAATGAGACGAACATAAAAGAAGTTTAGTTTAGTTATATTAACGTCCCGTTTTGAAGCAACACGAGGGCTATTTTGGGACGGACCTCGTAATTTTGAACCTAGGTCAGATGACGAGGACGACACCTGAGCTGGCACCCCCCTCTCCAAACTTCCACGCCACACCAACGGGAGAAAAAAAAAGAAATCATATGCAATACCTTTATTGCAATCACATTTGAAATCATATTAATGCAAAATTTGCTCCAGTTGTCAAAGGACTTTTGCGCAAGTTCTTGATCTGTCGAGATGTCTTAAGTGCAGCAAAAGCATTGCTATTCGGTTGTTAAAAGAGTTTCACATGCAAAGAACGATCTGGTAAACTGATTATCATGGTAACTGGAATCGGCATCTAATAATAAACCGCTTCACGACTTTATACCTTTATTGCAATCATATGTGAAATCATATTAATGCAAATGATGCTCCAGTTGTCAAAGGACTTCTGCGCAAGCACTTGATCTATCGAAATGTCTTAAGTGTATCAAAAGCATTGCTACTCGGTTCGTAAAAGAGTTTCCCATGTAAAGAGCGATCTGGTAAACTAATTCTCATGGTAACTGGAATCGACGTTTAATAATAAAACGTTTCACGACTCCTTAAATTATCAGAAGATCTAAAGCCTCGTATACAATTGCATACAATCGCAAGTGTATACGCAGCTTTAGGTACTAGATACGATATTATGCAAATTAGTATCAATGTAGTACCACTTTCCCCTTGGTGGGCACGATATGAAATAATTTTATATTTTTATTTTAAAAATAGAAAGAGCATACTTAGGGAAGTAAGTGCAGCAATGGTGGTAATCCACAGAATAGTTTTTTCAGCATGGAGGTCCAAACATCTTCTGTTTAATTTCTATCACCCTGTGCATTAGGAACAAAGCTAGACCAAAAAACGAAAGGGCGAAAGACAGGCCCCCTTACAGAAAAAAAACCCAGTTATGAATCCCTACCTACAGGTGATCCTTGACGAAGTGTGCAGGCCGGATTCATTTCTTTCATTTTTCCCTTTTTTCCAAGGGTCTTAAGGAATTAAAGAATTGCTTAGCTCACTGCTTTTATAACCCTGTACACTAGGATCATATTTGGGACTGGTATTTAACTTGGCGTAATGATACAATTCATAGCTCTCCCTTGATGTCAGCATAAGTTGTCATTGATTATATTTAATGAGTGTCTGAAATTGACATGTGCGTGGGAGTTGGGAAAGGGTATGGGCAGAAAAGTCTTGGTGACAAAGAATTTTTTTTCATAGTAAAAGACCGATATCATTCTGATATACTCTTTGACCATCTCAAGGTATTTTTCAGCTAAATTTAACCGCTTAAGGCTTTAACTCGATAGTTTTACGTAATGTATGCAATTTCCTTTATCCCGATATAACTCGGACTGACTCTCTTTCTTTTCAAATCGACAATAAAAAAAAGGAAATTTTTGGCAGATAATTACAAAATAATTTGATCCTTAAGCGGTTAATAACTTACGAGTGTATCGATTTCTGTGCTATACTTTTATATCCAGACAGTTTCCAGAGAAATAATGTCAGGAAAATCACTCCAACGTTTAAAGTATAATAGATGTGTTTTTTTTGGGAGGGGGGAGAGGTTTGAAATTATTGATATTAGAAATTGTCTTCAAGTTTTATCGTTCTATACGTCTAAACACAAAATGTAATTTTTTAAACATCGATTAATTTTATTAGTAATTTTAAGCTTTTGTTTCTTCTAGTGATATCTATACCTGTAAGAGTATCAAGCAATTTTTAATTTTTGAATAAGCTACTTTAAATTAATTAAAGGGAGTAAAAAAAGTTCAGTCATCGTTTAAAAATACAAGAAGAAAATAGGTTAATGGTTGGAAAAGAGAAAAATGAAAATACACTCTTGATTCTTTGTGGCTATTGACAAACGCTAAATAGAACTTCTTTATTGAAAGAATAAATATACAAACAGAAAATGGAACGATCAAATGGTTGTTTTTAATTAATTTAAAACTTCAGTTACTTCCGAAAGATACCTTTATTCTCATACTCATCCAAAGGAACATTTTTCTTTCTTTGAACTTAACCGAATTTCCACTGACTGTTTAAACAATGGATTTTTTTAAATGTTTGCCATTCTTTTAGTAGAAAGTAAGCTTGTACATCGAGAATTTTCTCATTTATTGCACTGTAAGGATCGATTTCTGGGAATGAAGGAATTAGAATAATTGTGGTAGATTATGTGTGTAATGAATTTGCTGATAGATCTACGAATTGATAAAAATTCTATTCAAAAATTTATTTCTAAAGAAATGTATAGTAAACCCTTGCCGCGCGCGGATTTTGCATATACGCGTTATCTTAATTGTTTCCATTTAATTTGTCTAACGTTAGAATTTCATTCATATCCGGTACGCTACAAAGAGTCCACCACAAATGCTTGCTGCATCAACTCTGTTCTGAAGCTGTCAATAATTTTAAAGGTTTTCCATCAATTTAAAATGAAGCCAAAGAAATAAAGAAATTATAAAAATTGCAAAAGAATTGTCGACGTAGCATTTTCATATATGGGAGAAGAAGTCAAAGAATCAATCGAGAATGACGATATAGAAACGACGAATGAGGAATTGGATGATTTTGTAACACCATCTGACAGTGAGAGCAGCGATAATGAAGCAGAAGATAAATTGATAGTGACGAAGTTAAACAAATTGTTAAAAAAAGGTACAGGAATTGTCTGATTTTGCAATGGAGATTGGCCCAAATGAAGAAAGAAGAGGACACTTCATGACAGGCAATGAAAAGCTTTGCACTCCTTACCGCAAAAGTTTTCAAAGAGTCGTGTCCGACATTGTACCAAGTAAAAATCACCACTTTAAAAACCAGCGGGAGTGGCCTCCCCGAAACTTTCTCGCATACGACCAGTAATGTGGGGTGGGTAAACACCCAGTGGGTAGGTAAATATTCTTGGGGTATTTACCCAGGGCCTGGTTATTTTGAGAAAAAAAAATTATGAATGGTGATTTAAAATGAAACATACCAAATTCATGAATTCCCCAAAACTTAATATTTTGCAAAAAAAAAATGCGCATGTTTTTAATTTTTACGCGCGTTGAGGTACCACAACTTTATTTAACGTTTTTGAGTACGAAATCTTACTACAGAATGATATCACGCAAGATTTCACCATGCCTTCCATCTGGAGAATGTCAGAACGAAGTTAAGGTTCAGGGGGTTGCCATAATTTCCGAAGTGCGTGTGAGCGACTCGCCACAATTTAATTCGTAGACAGCCAAGGTCAAACGCCAACTATACTAACTTGAGTGAAATAAGCGAAACGCTCGCCAACACACAGTCGTAATGTGCATTTTGAACTAAATATGCAATTTGAACACCTGTTTTTTAATCGATTGAGATGAAAATTGGGCACAGATCTATAATTAATGTTAGCATCCGTGATAGCAAGTTTTATTTATATAAACCAAAGGGCTTATGAGATACAAGCATGCGATTATACAGACCGACAGACAGTCAACCCTTTGACGGATATGGCCCAAAATTGTATACGAAGCTATATTCATGACGATAAAACTGTGTACCAAATTTTATCCATCTAGCTATTCAAGTTTTTGAGTTATAGTGTTCACATAACCATGGACATACAGACTGACAGACTTCTCGTTGACGGATTTTGTCCAAAATTTGACAGAAATCTACAAATTATGTTTAAAGACCACATACCAAATTTCATCCCCGTAGCTCTAATAGTTTTCGAGTTATCGTGTTCACAGACAGACATAATTCCAAAATTGTGTTTTTCGGACTTAGGGAGGTCTAAAACGTGGAGATTCGTCAAAATCTCGAATTCGAATTTTTTGACGATTACAATACTTTCTCTTAGCATACTTCGTATACGAGAAAGTAAAAATAATAATTGTATTATGCACCTACTTATTAAGCAGTAATAAAAATCCTTTCAGTTTATATTTGTTTCATTTCCCCCTTTTAATTGCAACAGTATTTACGTTTGTTTAAATTGAACATATTTTCTTTGTTAATTTGAAATATATCTATCATATTTTTTCCGCGGAAATTTTACTTTGTGGAACACGATTTTGCCTTTAGTACAATGCATTGATGACGTAACCCCTGCGTTCGACAAGGGCGCGGTGTATAATTATTTCAGTTCTTCTAAAATTTTCATTATGTAGCTGTGAAGATACCTACACAGTAGCGTCACGACAAGGCTGGCGACAAGGAGCGTACAGATGTCCCGGTTGATGCTGAGGGGCGACATGAAGACAAAATAATAGTGCGTTTATATAACTTTTTAAAACGAAATATGTCCAGAGGTTTCGAAAATCAATACCATGCTCAGTGTAGTATTCTTTTTATCACTACACCAATGCGTGCACGCGCCCGATTTTTGAAGTACAACCCAGCGTGTAGCCGAAATCTTTTCTTACAGCTAAATTTGTCGTTAAGAATTGACTGCATGAACCATGCCGGTTTCCCTCTTTCCTATTTATTTTTGTGAGAAAATATCTCATTTTCTGTAACAAAGAACGCCTGAATAAAAAAAAAAATTCAAGATCTGCGATTCGGGTCGTAAAAGTTTAATAAGAAAACTTTTAAAACTTGTTCCTGTGGTATGAAAAAGTTTTATTTCGTTAAAATAGTTCACAACTTACTCTCTTCTGAACTTTCGCTTGAAGTACAATTAATAATCATCGACGCCAGACTTTGACAGAAAGTGGTCCGAAGTTCCTTGGCCCATCTCTGCCCTTCTTACAATTTTATACCTTTCTTGAAGAAAAGGCTAGAAATGTAGAATAGATCATTTCAGGAGGAAAGTCCTGTGGCAAATGGCTGCTTCCGAAACTGCTGACAAATTGGAATGAATGGAAAAGTTAATAGTGCCAAGTAGCATCTATAAACGCTGAATTAAAATAAAAAAATGTAGTAAGAATAATTTAAGACCCAGTTGAAAGCATTGCACGTGGTTCGACAATGAGAATTTAATAAGCATATTCTTTATAAATCGTTAAATCGTAGAATGGTAATATTAATAATATTAAGTAACTGTTATAAAATGACAAATTAATAAATTGATTAAATTAATTAATAAAACATTAATAAAAATTCATATTATTATATATAAAGGCGCAAATGCAGCTATTTATAATATAATACAGAAACAAAAAATAGATAAACTAAACAAAATTAAAATTAAGTAAAAAAGCATAGATAATAAACAGCAGATTTAGACAAAAACGATGACCATACATCTTTTAGCGTACAAAAGCAACAGCCTCAAGTGATTGCATCAACAGAAATTTGAAACGATAATATTTAAAACACATAAAAATGAATTTCGAAAGTAAAAAATGTTCAAAAAGGAAGAAATGAATAAGGAATCGAATGGTAAACTTTATCAAAGACCACTCACCATAAAGATTCCAAAATTAGACAAGATTTTCTGTCAAGGGTAAGATTATAAATCAAAAGTATAGCCTTTGTGGCCTGAATCCTGTCCAATATCAATATGAGAATCATTTTGACAAATCAAAATGCACAATCCTTAAAGAATAATCAAAAGGTACTAGAAAGTGTTAAACCTAACACTCTCTGCCGAAATTTTAGATGTAATCCAGTCGACGCCAAATATACCGGAAGCAACAAAAAATTAGAAGCTAGCACGTAGCTCCATCTATGAAGAAAAATTCTAACTAATTAATCAGAATAAAAAACTATTATTTAAACAGTTATAGCAAATTAAATTAAATTAGAAAAAACCATTAATATATTAATTAGAAATATTTTTATACTCCTTTAAAAAAACTATTAATATTAATGAAAGAATCTGGGAATCCGTTGTCTTTAAGAATATTCTTTAAATTATCTAAAGCTTTAACTAAATTTGAATGGTTGTTACATATGCTATTTATTCTATTAATTTGAGAAAAAATGGAATTCCTAAAAATTTTATAATGAAGATTTGTATGAAAATTACAAAGTATTAGAGCCTTAAAATTAAATTCTTTCCTTTTATCAAATAAGCCGACAGATACACCTGAATTTAATATTTCAATTTCCATATCTAAAAAATTGCATTTGTTAATTTCTGTATTGGTTTTGTTTAATTTAAGCTCTTCTGGATAGCAGTTATAAATGGAATTAAAATTATCATAATTAAACACTAAAAGGTAATCAATAAAACGAAAACCATAAATAATTTCATTTTTAATTAATTCCCTCTCATTTGAATGAAGAAATATGTTTGCCAATGCACTAGAATAATTACACCCCATAGGGATACCAAAAACCTGTTTATAGTATTCAACTCCATTAAAGAGATAGTATAGATAGTAGTTTTAATATTAAGTAACGCATAATTTAAATCTTAAAACTTTTATTCAAATATTTGTTTATTGGTTAATGTTTTTGACTTGTCTAAGGTCCATAATAAGAGGCGTTTACAGTATTTATGCAATTAAAGAACTCATTACTTTCCTCCTTGCATGTTATTTTACAGACACCGACCTGCAATTATTAAGATAAGATTCTTTTGATTATTTGAAATTCCTTTTCTCGTAATGACACAAATCAACACAAATAGGACTGATGTCCGAATTTGATATTTATCGTTGTTCTTAATATAATCTTCACCGAAACCTTCTGTTGACGGTTCTGTGCTGTTCTTTCTTCTTCTTTTTTAGTTACTGGTCTCTCATTACCAAAGTTTCTTCATCTTTTCTCTCCATTCTGCGAAGTCGCCACTTATTTTGGTTTCTTTTAGAAGCGGTAAACTTCAAAAGGAAATGGAGAACACACTCTAACAAAGCAATAAGACAAATTAGCAATGAAATAAGTTCTTTTCCCATTGAGTGCAGTTTACAGAGGAGCGAAAGGACGATTTATTTCCAGAAGAAGCTACGTTAGTAAGGAAGAACAGGTTTCACAAAAATACGGTGTCTAGAGCTATATATTCGGTTTTGCGCCATTCAACTGAAAACAAAAAACAGCATAGGGATTCCACATCGAAAAAAATGTAATTAGAATTTTTACAAAAAAGAATTTCTATCATGTATTTAGTTTTGAAATTAACCATGAAGAAAAAGGTCGTCAATTCTGTCCTATACATAAATGTAAATTTTGAATGCAGAAACAATTATTATCGGGTTGTTCAGAAAGTAATTTTGCTTTCTGTGCATGAAAATGAAAAATAATTTTTTTATACAATATAAATATTTTATTAAATAATATAGTGACCATTTTGGTCCAATACAGCTTTTCATCTTTTTGGTAGTTGTAAGATTCCAGTCTCGTAGAACTTCTGATAGTTGCTTGCAAAAATTGGACCAAATTATTTTTGACTTCCTCTAGATCAGTGGGTCGCGACTCCCAAAGGGGTCGTGGGAAAATTTTTGTGGGTCGCTAAATTCAAAGAAATTTATTTGACAATAAAAAATATAAGGCTTTTCTTCAAAAATTGTGGTTGAGACCGGCAAAGGGGTCTCCACCAAGGTTAACAGACCTCCAGAGGGGTTGCGACTAAGGTTATAAGACCTCCAGAGAGGTCGCGACTAAGGTTATCAGACCTCCAGAGGGGTCGCGACTAAGGTTATCAGACCTCCAGAGGGGTCGTGACAAAATTTTACACAAAGTGAGGGGGTCGGAAATGAAAGTTTGCGCACCACAGCTCTAGATCACTTACTAAATTTCATTTCCCTCGTTGTTTCCTCATTTCAGTTATCGTTTTCATATACGCTGCAATAGACAGATCGAAAGACAGTCAAGCCTTCGACGGATTTAGTTCAAAGCTAACACATATCTACAATTGTATAATAAAACCATACGCCAAATGTCATCTATATAATTGCGTGTTTGAGTTACCGTGTTCGCATGCACACAGACAGACAAACAGACTTGCCTTAGACGGCTTTCTACAGTTTTCATGTAAGACCTTGTACCGAATGTCATCCGTATAGCTTGTTGCGTTTTTGAACAGACAGATATAATTCCAAAAATTGTTTTTTTCGGACTCAGAGAGGTCTAAACGCGGGAGATTCATCAAAATCTCGAGGCCGAATATTTTGATGATTACAGTTCTTTCTCTTTGTATACTTCTCATACGAGACAGTAAAAATAATATTTAAAGTCTAAAAAAAATTTAAAATAGAAAAATATAAGGGCACTGATTAAAACGATTTTGTGTTACGGAAAATCGTTTGGATAACGGATTCGTGAATTCCGCTCATTTGCAGTGAATGATAGATTTCGGTTATCCAAAAAAACGTAAAAGTTCGAAATAGTAAAATTTCGATGCTGCTCGACTATGTATCCGATTACATTAAGATATACGCAATTTTATTCGATGAATCGTTTTTGCAATGCAAATACGTATTGATATTTAAGTGCTTTTTTTCTGGAGTCTTGAACTTATTCATTTTAGACTCGTCACATTGCTAGCATTGTTAAAATTAATTAAAAACAGCAATACCTTACACCTTATGTTATCCCTTCTTGTTTCTAAAATAACTCTGCATTTTTAAAAGAAAAAGCAATTCAGAATAGGTATATGGGGTAAACTGAACATTGACTTTTTTGTGAAGATATTCATAAAATGAATATTTGACAACCTCGGTGCTCGTAAAAAAATGCAAGTGCCTGAAGATACAGAAACATTTAAATAAAAATAAGTAAAAATACATCACATTATAAAGTTGACGTTGACCGATGGAAAAAGATTACGTCTTCAAAATCGGTAAGTTTGTTACCAATGTCAATTCGAACCTCATATTCATCTAGTTGGAAAAATTTGAATTGAGACAATATGCATGACGTCATAGTCACGTGACAAACGTAACTGCGCATGCAGTGCCACATCTAACTGGAAGTTACCTCACGCTGAGCTGTGACGACACATCGTCGCTGTCATATATTAAAATATCATATGTCAAAAACCAGTTACAGCTAAACATGCGAATTTTAATGTAATAACTGGAACTAATAGCTACATATTGCATTTTGTGACAACATGTAACAATCACATATCACGCACGATTTGAGAGCAGATGTAGATGACCTATACAAATATTTTGCATTAATATAGTGTTTTGGCAAATTTGGCATACTACATTTTGATATAAAAAGGACGACATCTTTCTTCATCTTGCAAGAAGCGGAGTGGATTCCAGAATTAAAATGGCGCAACGTACTTGATTTGTATCACATAAGCTTGAAACGATTCCATTATCTCTCATATTAAGACATCAAAGAGATGATTATCAAAAGCACAAAAGCATTACGTACTGACTTTAATGCATTACAACCACGAAGGAAAAAACAATTATGCAGCAAATCTTTCTGCAGAATACTCTGTAATACAATAAACTGAGAGACAGTCTGTCTATACTGGAGGCATCTGAAACTTTCCAGAAGAACTCTTGTTGCACTTTGCATTGGTCCATATACTACTGGCAGAAAGAAATCCGATTCCCGGTAGAAATCGAAACTGGGTAACATGATTTGATCTCATAATGCACTGTGTATCGACATCGCGGAGTTCTCATGGCACAGATGTTTTCGATTTTGAGGAGACAGACTGGAATTTTTCCGTTGTGCAGAAGAAGTTGCTTTCCCAACCGGACCAAGCAACAATATGGCCTCTTAACCAACGTATTTTTTTAAAATTCTTAATGTCTGTATTCTAAATGTCACACTAACTTTTATTTAGAAATATGGATGTTTTACCAGCAAAACTTCAGCTACATTTAAGATTATATAGTGGTTTTATTGAAACTTGAATGATATAACCAAAAAATTTTAAAAATATATTAAGGGAAAGGAGGGCAAGAGTACGCACCTAGTGGATTTTTCGATATAAAAATGAGAATTGAAAAGTCAGAGCCACGAAAATATACTGAATCATAGTTTATTAACTTAGGAAGAAGGGTACAAAAAATGAAAATTTTAGCTTTAAAAAATATATATATTACGAAACGCAAGAAAAAAATGTCAAATACGTACTCTTACCCAACGTGGCGGGTAAGAGTACGCAGGACGTGAGGCCAAGATTATGCACCCTGAAAATTTAGCAGTAGTCGCATACAAATGCTCCTAACTGCCTTATGCCTTCGTAACTGGAATATTCCTCATGCCACCACTCCTTACATAATCTACACTGGATCCAATCATCATCATATGTTTGTTCGCAGCCTAGTCATATTGCTCCCTCATTATTTGGATTTCTATGGACTGGAAACTTTTTCTCCAGACAACAGCTCTTCAGATTATTATCCCAATCTCATTTTTTAAAATAATAATGATAAAATAAAATGCAAAGTTTTGTTGGAATGGCTGCTTCAAATTGCAGAACGGATAAGAGTACGCATATCTGGTCTGTGCGTACTCTTAGCCGCCGATGTATTGCTTCTCTAAATCGTCCATAGATGGCCGTAGAATTCACTAAAGTTAAATTCTAACATGGCCACGTTGTTCGGAAGGGAACAAACCTCGTAATCATATTTACTTTGAAAGAAAGCATTAGTCCTTTATTTACAAAAAAAATTAAGATTTCTTCACAGAAAAATTACATGCTAACATAACGAAATCATATATTACCTGATAAATGAAAGACAGCAAGGTTGAAAATAATTATGGCGGTCACTTGAGATAGCTGAAAACACACATGTTGATATGATCACACTTGCTTTTGCTTGCACTGTTGCCAACAGGGAAAAAAATCCCTGTGTACTCTTACCCTCCTTTCCCTTACTTTATTTTTCAAGTATATTAAAACGCTTTTTTCTTCACGCTCCCTCTTTGGGGCCGCCTCGGACTTAGGCACCACGGGCAGTTGCCCGTTTTGCCCGGGCCTCGGGTCGCCTCTGCCGTTGTGCTTCCTACATTTATGAGTCATTTCGTAAAGCAACTAATTAAAGAAAAGTTGATATAACTATAAAGAATTATTCTACCCTTTCCTTTAGTTTAACAATGGAAAACAGTATTTCTGTACCTCAGAGGTAAACTATCTTAAGTCCAATTTCACTGAGTTTGATGTTTTTATCTTATTTGCATTATGCCAACAGCATCTCCGGGTGGGCAAAGTGTCGTTGCTGTAGGTCGAAAAGAACAAAGATAAGCGCTCTCAAAAATAAATTGCGCATTGCAATACATGGAGCTCTGGAACTTCTTTTGGTTCTCCCGTAAAATGTTAAAATTGTTACTTAAGATAGTTTACCTCTGACGTACAGATTTGTGATTTCTCAGAAAATGAACGAATTTTCGGTACTATTCTAAGTTAGAAATAGCGGTATATTACTGAGAGTGGACCTGAATGGTTCGAAACGATTCAGCGGAACTGAGATTAGCTTAATGGACCGCAAATTTTTAATGCTTGTTTTCCTCGCACCAGTGGTCACTCGTCAGGATAGAAACTAGTAATGCTGCAAAAGATATTTCTGAAGGGTTGAAATACCCACATCCAAAATAATAAAAAAAAAGTTTTCAAAAATACACAAGCAGAAAATAAGTTTTAATAACGTTTGTAATTGAAGGAGAATAAAACTCCTTGGCTCTAAGTTCGATGTGTAGGTATGTTAGAGTTAAAGCGTGTAATCCGTTATTTCATAGAATAACTAGGTATTTCACGAAATACCTAGTTGTATACCTAGTTATTCTATGAAATAACTGAATTATACGCTTTAACGGTAATATATATATATATATATATATATATATGTGATATTTAAAATTTTTAACTTTCTTAAATAATTTTTAACGACACCTTATTTTTAATTACTTCCACTTCCATCGTAATAAGCGCACTACGGCTTTCATTTCGAGTCGCGAGTCTTTTCCGGGGAAATTCCCTTCTCTGCGTACTTAAACTTTCTGTGCATTCCTATCTGCCCTTTTTGATTCAAGCATGTAAGCTGACAACAGCACGCCGCTCAGGCGTAGCCTATTGAATACTGGTCATGGAGCTAAGTAAAAACTGAATCCTTTACCCATGAAGAAATAACCTAATATCCTCAATGACTGAATAAAAGAAGATTAAGCCAAATATTATCTCTTCCCTGACCAAAATGGACTACACCTCACCATCATTAAAGCATGATCTTATATATACAGGGTGTTCATTAATTATTGTTGGGGTTTCTGTACCTCATAACTTTCGAATAAAAAATATTACGCAAAAACCGATTACGTATTCGTAAATTACAACTCAAAGAATTTTACGTGGCAACAATGCGATCTTAGCGCATTTGCAATCTGGGTAATTATGACGTCATAAATAAAAATGGCGACCGTGCAAGAAAAAGCAATGTGTGTATTGTGGTTTTTCGAAACTAAATCAGTCATAACTACTCAACGTCGCTTCAGGACCACGTACAAGAAAGATCCTCCTTCGGATAATTCTATCAGACGCTGGTTAAAACAATTTCAGGAAACTGGTAGCGTTCTACACCGAAAGGGAGCGGGAAGACCGAGCACTTCGCAGGAAAATGTTGATCGCATCCAAAAAACGTTTACTCGCAGTCCACGAAAATCAACGAGACGAGATTGTCAAGAACATTGTGTACAAGACCCCTGTGCCCTCCTTTGATGAACTGAAGCGCACAATTGTTACTGCGATCCAAAATGTTACCCCACAAATGCTGGAGAACCCTTGGAGGGAAATCGAATTTCGTCTCGATGTGTTACGAGCCACGAAGGGCAGCCATGTGCAAATTCATTAATCTTTTTAATATCATTAATAAAATTCTTTGAGTTGTAATTTACGAATATGTAATCGGTTTTTGCGTAATATTTTTTATTCGAAAGTTATGAGGTACGGAAACCCCGACAATAATTAATGAACACCCTGTATATATAATCCAATATCTGTTTGGGTGTTTGAACCTTATACAAAACCACACCTCTTTATGGATAGAGCGAAATTTGGCACACATGCTCCTTAGCACCTAGAAGGATTAACTACGCAAATAAAAAGTTGCTAGCTCCACCTAAAGGGGGGTTGGAGAGGGGATTAAAAGGTTTAAAGTTTTTCTGCCACAACTTTGAAACATATCAGAAACATACAGAAATTATTTTTACACCCTCTTAAAATTTAAAAAATTAGCTTTTCAGTGACACCTGTTCCATTTCTGTATTACTTTTTTTCTCATTTATAATCAATTTTAAAAATGAATTTAAACACAATTTGTAACGATGCTTTCGTTTGTTGTAATCTTAAACCTAATCACATCTGCCACTTGCGTGCTTTTGCCAATGTTAAATTGCTTTCTTTAGACATTTTCGCTTTCGCAAGCAGAATTTCGAATTTTTTATATGCTCGCGCGGTAAATTATCTCTAAACATTGCTTTTTTTTAAAAAAATCGTTGCAACTTTTCCTATAGTTTGCCTTAATTTTGTCACAGATGTTACCACTTTTAAATTTTTAAAGCTTATATATCTTTTAAACGACTGGGTTTTTTAAAAAATTATATTATTGAATAAGATTATAGTTCATTTATAAGTTTTTATTGCATTGTCTATTTGCTCGCACCACCTTCAAAATCATACTTTTTAAAACTTATAACGGACAAAAAAGGACACCGTTGCTTTTTTTAACTACAGGTTTATGGCCTCTCTTTTTGACTTTCTTAATATCTATAATTCAAACATTATTTTCCCCTATTAACAATTTCTGTCATATTATTAGAGCTCAAAATCCAAATATATTGTTGTGAATCTGTCTAGAAAGAAATTTGGTGCACTTGTTTCTTCGCACCTGGAAGGATTAACTTACTCTGTTCAAAAGTTTCTAGCAGGAGAAAAAGGGTAATTTTTATCGTGTTTCCGCAGTAACTTCAGAACATATCATCACGCAAAAATTATTTTTGATTCATCTTAAAAGTAAAAAAGATAGCTTCTCAGCGACACCTGTTTCACTTCCGTGCCACTATTTCTTTGATTTTTAATCACTTTTCAAAATTATTTCAGAAACAATTTATAACGTTTTTGTTTGTTGTCATTTTAAACATTTTTCACTTTTTAATCTTTCACATGCTTTTGTTTAATGTTAAAATTAGTTTGCTTTCTTTGGACAATTCCACTTTCATTTCTCTTTAACTTTGCATTTTCTAACTACAAATTTTTGGTCTCTTTTTACCTTTGTAGTATCTAAAATTCAGGATTATTTTTCCCTTTTATCCACTACTTTCTTATAAATTGGATACCAAGGCTTTTAATATAGTAAGGTGTGAATGCAGATCACAAAATTTGAACCAAACACATATTTTATACATTTTCACAAAAATATAAAGTCAACCGAAAATATTTTCCAAAATTATTCACGTTGTGTCCCCCTTGTGTAGTGAATATTTATTTGAGCGTTGCTGAATTTTGTAATTGTTGGTTTTTAGTAGCAGTTGATATCAAAAGGTTCATCAATTAGTGGGAAAGTGCTGTTATTGCGTGTATTAACCATGCCTACAAGTCAACACATGATGCTTTGAACAGAGATTTGTAACATATTACAAACTACGATGCGAATATTTTACAAGATGTGGTGGGAACAACCCCACTATTATAACAGAAGATCAGCCAATAGCGTATGAAGTAATGCGGAATTTTATTGCTGAAGAGTACGGTGAACCTCAGTCTCACGTGGAGCTGAAACAACATTTTTTAATTAATTTGATTCTTAATGAAATTCAATCTAAATGTTATATAGTTAATAAATATAATGTTATGCCATTGTTCCATCAAGAATAGCTATCAGACTTTTGGATGGTGACAGCACAGTACAATCTCCATTACAGTTACCTCTGGACTTAACTCACACTGAGAATCCTATATACAATACAAGCAAAAGGTCTGATAAAACGATTGTCCAACAAATTGAAAACTTATCATTTGGGATGAGTGAGCAATGCCAAACAAATCTGTCGTTATCAAGTTTGTTTTTCCCATGGCATGTTCTGGAATGAAAACTCGAAGCAATCTTTACATATATGCTCTAAACGGTGAGACCAAAAATGTCGTTTATTCGAAACCTTTAAAGTAGTAATTAATTAGGTATTATTAGTTAGGATTGAGGGTACTAAAAACTTTTAAGGATTTGTATATTAAAACTTGAAAACTATGCGATATAAAAGCATATGCGTTTTGCTTCTTCTTTCATCTATAATAAATTTGGCCAAATCTTTCTGTAACGCTCAGGAATGTGGGCGTGGTTTTTGGTTTG
The DNA here is from genome assembly GCA_013235015.1 of Araneus ventricosus. Taxonomy (NCBI): domain Eukaryota; kingdom Metazoa; phylum Arthropoda; class Arachnida; order Araneae; family Araneidae; genus Araneus; species Araneus ventricosus. The sequence goes on along the minus strand of BGPR01016481.1, from coordinate 15,440 downwards.
GCTACGTGCCAGAGATTCAGACCAGACAGTTGGTTTACAAATTAGCATATACACAGGGATACTGTTTTGATTTAAGTGATTTAATAGCAATACCAGAATTAATTTATTTTCCTAATATAATCTTTTGGCATTTTTTTTTGTTTATTTTAGCGACCTTTCTTTTTTTATTTCATGTTGATTCATGGGATTGAATTATGATATGTCCTTCGTTTTCTTTCTTTTTTTTAAATCATGCACACAGAACTATTTAGAATAGTTCAGTTTTTGTTAAAAAGGTTTCTTTCTTTTTCGTACTTAATTTTCGAAATGAATATTTATATATTTTATATTTAATATTTTTCCCTTAATCGTCCTTACACCGAAAGGCTCCTTTTACTTAAAGATTTGCATTCATCAATTTATAATTGTTTTTTTCTGTTAGTGGATTTATTTCCTATTTCTTAGTCTTTTATACATTTCAAAATTTATTATGATAAACATTATGGAATCTTGAAACCAATTTTTTCTGAAATTCTCAACCAGACGGCGTCTCTCACATGGTATTAAACAATTAATTAATTAATTAGTTCTGAAAAAATTAAAATATTGTGTTGTCATCGGGAACACACAATTGAACAAAATTTCAGAACTCTAGAATACCAGGAAGTGAGTGAAAAATCAATTGCAAAATTCCATTTTTAGAAACATGAAACAAGTCAAGTTAAATAATAATCACAAAATGTGTTTTAAAACAAGCTTTTGTTGATATAGCAAAAGGTAAGATTTTTGGTTTTTATTATTTTCTACTTTTTATTCTTTAATTTATAATAATTCATTGTTATGTACGAGGGTAAGTCATTAAGTAAGTCACAAAAGATAAGAGTAAAATAATTTATCATGATAATCACTTGGAAACAATTTTATTTTTCAACATAATCTCCACCAATGTTGATGGACTTATCCCATCAAAACGATGGGATAAGTGCATCAACATTGGTGGAGATTATGTTGAAAAATAAAAATGTTTCCAAGTGATTATCATGGTAAATTATTTTTTTCTTGTCTTTTGTGACTTACTTAATGACTTACCCTCGTATATTATGGATTCTTGAAACCAATTTTTCTCAATTTAAAGGGATAAACACGTAAGAGCACAATTTAATACCATTCGTGCGATTTGTATCGCAAGAAACAGCGGATGCACTGCTTTTATATCTGTACCTAAGAACCAAATAAACGTAAGTCACATTATGCCAACGTTTCAGGAGAGCACAAAAACTGAAAAGAAAGATCTCGTTGCCTATTAGGACTTACCCTAACTTATACCCCTAACAAATTATAAAAATAGGGTTGTACTATTTGTCCCGTTTTCTCCCTACACTCTGCGTGCGTCTAATAAAGTTATGCGAATATGTATTTGCCATTCCATCCCACAAAGCAAATGTGGAGAGAATGTTTTCTCTAATGTCAACCTAGTAGTCAGACGAAAGTAACAAGTTGCCAGCGCAGACAATTGAAGCAATTTTGATTTCTCATTATAATTTTAAAATGACTTGCGCTGAAATTTATAAATATGTGAAACAAGAAAATGATATAATTAAGAAAATAAAATCAACTTTAAAATATAACTGGGTTAAAAAGAATTAGCCTCGCATCATTTTATTATTTACTCTACGTGTTCATTTTATTAGGTTGATAAAAAAAAAATCAATCATGTTTAATCATAGCAAAATAAACCATTTCCTACCCACTTTTTTCATGGTTTATTTATTTAGCACTTAAACGTCCCGTATCAATGCTTAGCAATTATGGCAACCCTACGTAAAAGGAGAATTTCTAACAAACTTACGTTGTTACGGCTTGATGCAAAATCAGATTGAACATGCAAAACTGTAATAACATGGAAATCATCATTTTTGTACTCACTTACGTCTGGTTTTGAGGTCAGATATATTGTTTTTGATTTAAAAAAAATTCTTTAATAGTTAAAATCAACAAAAATTCAATTAGGGTGATTTATTAAAGAACCAATAACTAATGTGAATTAAGTTTTACATTTTCAAATGTGTCCTACTATCTGACGATAATTCTCAGTCTGGTCGTTTTCATCTCAGACTCCTAAAATATTATTTACTAAAGTTACATTATGCAAGTATTGAAAATATCTGAAAATAACTGGACGTCATACCCTTTGACTGATATCGTAGAACATTAAATTTCTTGAGACGCGAGTTGAAAATCAGTGTCTTAATCCTTTTTCGCCGCCGTAAATAGAGAATCCAAACAAGGTTTTAAAAATGTTATCTCCTTGTTTCGAGCGTCTTTAATCCTTTTCTCTACCGCAAACAGAGAACCCGAACAAGGTTTTAAAAACATTATCGCCTTAGTTCAAGCGTCTTTCTGTTCAAAGTGGCACAGATTTTTGACAAGAGATACTTCAAATGCTACCTACGCCTTTTATGAAATTAATTCTTTTGGTACACAAATTTGTCGACAGATGACGCTGTAACTATTGTTTTACTATCGGGCTTAATATTATAAATATTTTAAGTATCCCTTATTATCATGAACTCAGTGACGTAGCGACCGGGGGGCAAGGGGGTATAGATGCCCGGGCGCCAGTCTTAAGGGAAGCCACGGAAGCAAAAAATCAATATGTTTTTCTCACTTTTTAAACCAGATGTGAAGCTGGGGTGAAAAATAACGCCATGCTCCGGACGTCATTTATTCGTGTTTAGTCACTGATGGCGACTGGGGGCGATAAAATCCTGTTATGTACCGGGCGTCACTTATCCTCGCTACGCCACTGCAAGAACCATGCTGTATTTTGGCCTTTTTTTTGTCACTGAACGAAATTACTGACTTGAATCCTCAGAACTTGCCTTCAAATGCTTTTTCCTATGCGAAACAAAAATGTATTATTTTGCCCACTGAAATTCCAATAACTAAAAACCACAAAAGACAAGATTTGTTGACAGAGAAAGTCAACACGCACGGAAATACAGGATAATTCACCACCAGTGCGAGAAACTTACTAGAGGGGTAGGGAGCACAAACCCGATTCAGAATCAGGGCCGTTTAGGGCTAGAATAATTTGGCGCCCCATTAGAACCTTAACTAAGAATTTGAGAGCCTGTGCCCAACGATAGAATAAAATAAATAAAAAGTTAACACGTTCTCTGATTAGGGCTTTACAATTTTGCAAATCAGCGTTTTTTCAAAACAGGATTTTACAACTAAGCTTTTGTATTGTAGATAACTTCTATTACACGCATAATTTAGGATTTTTCTCACTGATTGTCACTGTATGAATATTTTTTGGAAGGATATATACATGCATATGCAAAATTACAAAATCGAAGACTGTCAACCCCAAATCATATCTTTGCTTTTAACATATTAAAAATTTTTTAAATATATATTTTGGTTCAAAATTAAAATAAAATTAGTATTGTAAATTTTTGGGCGCCTTTGGATCAATGGCGCCCCTGGGCTACAGCCCAATTATCCAATTGGATAAGATAGCCCTGTTCAGAATAAAGTAGCATTCCAGGTTTGTGTGGAAATACCTTTTTCATGTTGTAGAGTGCGTTGTATGGGAAATAGATTGCACATGTGCAGCCCAAAACCGTTTCTCTGTATATGTTAGGGCTGGCAGAGTTGGAGACCACCTCATTAGACCTTATCTCATGCTTCTGATAGTCCTCGTCTGGGTAGTAGAGGATAGTTGATCTTTCTGCTGCAAGTTCTGCCGTCTTTCCCTGCGCCCCGGGTTACAGCCCAATTAGCCCATTGGATAAGAAGGCCCTGTTCAGAATAAAGTAGCATTTCCAGGTTCGGAAGTCCCTTTTTCATGCTGTAGAGTGCGTTGTATAGGAAATAGACTGCACATGTGCAGCCCAAAACCGTTTCACTGTAAATGTCCGGGCTGGCATTGTTGGAAGCCACCTCATAAGACCTTACCTCATGCTTCTGGTTGTCCTCGTCTGGTAGTAGAGGATACTTGATCTTTCTGCCGCAATTTTCCGAAGAAAAATATGTTCCTCAGTGGCTGCACCGCTTAATGTCGTTCCCACATGATGGAGACCTCTGCTTTTTTCATTAATGAAGTCTGGAAACACTTAAACGTAATATATGGATAGCGTTGAATACGACGTAGTGGTGCGGTCCATTTGCCCGCTAGATCTCGTACCTATCAAGCCTTGACCTCTGAGATGATATGTAAGCAAAAGTGTATGAGACATCCGTTGAATCAGTTGAAGACCTTGTTCCGCGCATCTTTGCATATGCCTTGGGGGTTTGCGATACGGCAGGAATCTTTCAAAATATTAGGAATTCCATGCAGCGCTAGCGTCAAGAATATTTAAAGAATGTGGTCGAAATTTCGAACACCTTCTGTAGCATTTGCTAACATAAATCTCATGATTAAAATGCTTTGTTACACCTACTGTTTCATTTCTTGGCTTCTCTTTACTTCTTTTAAACCCTAGCTCGTGAAGAAGGCATTTCTGTTGCTGAATCGTCTTTATGCTTATCCTCCTCAAAGAAATTTATCGCAATGGTTCTCAATCAGGGGTGTAGTGGAGCCGGAACGCCTTTCCGACACTGCTTTTTTTCGTGAGAAATCAATAAGAAAAATTTTGAAGACGTCCTTAAAACAGCGCGATTTTTGTCACCCAGGTCAGAGTTTTTAGAACGTACCGGTACTGCTTATTTTGATACTACACTACTGTTCTCAATTACCTTGACTGATAAGCTTAACAGTTCGTCTCTGCATGTCGCCTAAATGAATGTTGAGCAGACTGAGCACTGTGGAGTGGAAGAATATCTTATATCAGTAATTGTTTCTTCAAATTAACGTGAATTGTTGAAGATGTGGAATCCCGAAATTCGACAGCATCTCCCTATATCGTTATTCAGTTAACGCATAGGTTCTTAAATTGAAATAGACTCATTTTTTCGCTCTAACGCACTATTTTTTTGTCTTCGTAGCGTACCTCAAATACTTGCATCCTGGAAATCTTTAGCTCCCTTGCCTTCCACTCCGTAGCTACGCCACTGAATAAACAGAAGTAATTAAGGAAGATCTACCTAGATTGTGAGTTCACTTAGAGAGAGGAGAAGAGCATTAGCTGAAAGATTAGCTCGTAGCCCATAACTTTTGAATGAAACGAAACTAATCAGCCTACTACCAGTGGCGGATTTTGTCAATACCAGGCCACAGGCTAAAAATCGCTTTGAGGCCCCCTACCCTACCCAATGTCTAAAAATCGCCGTCGTTTTAGCAGAATGATGTAAATCGAATAGGTTTTGAGGCCCCCTAAATTCTCGAGGCACGAGGCGAGCGCCTCTAACGCCTGTGCGAAAAACCGCCACTGCCTACTACGAGTATATGGAATAATAATAAGAGTTCTGTATAGTATACCGAAGCAATTGGAATTTTGGATGAGGTTGAAATTGACTTTCTATGGTCAAATGCTTTCCCCATTCCTTGTGCTGTAGATGCTATGGCAACGAGTCTATACATCTGTTTATTCATTGTCAATACGTTTTTAATACATTTAGATAGTTTTCGTAAGTTATTCTATTTCAGCTTTATTATTTATTATCTAGCTGTTTTCCTTTTATTATTTCAATTTTATTGCCCATCTTTCTTTGGTAAGTTTTGTATTTTACAGTTCAGAGCGTTAAGTTTTTGTAGGAAAGAGTTTCATAGGTCGAGTCTTCGGACTTGGTTATTCCATGAAGGACAATTTCTATTTCATTACTGAACTTTATAACAGGGATATATAAATATTATATTGTTGATTACAGAAAAAAACACATTTAAATATAAATTAAGAGTTATAGTTTAGTATTAAAAAAGAATTGATGCCCTTCTGAGATGAAAATGAATAGTTTATAATGATGATTTGATAGCAAAGTTATTGTTACGCGATGACAAAACTTATGTTGTTAACTTCCTCCGCTTGTAGTTCCATTTGAGGTAAAATTTCTCTTTTATTTCCTTTTTGCACTCAGATGGGCAATAAATAATCAAGGGCATTTAAAGAAAGTGCATAAGCCACTCAAGCCAGTGCATTCATACCTCATACCTGGATTTAAGGTGTGAATTCTATTGGCTTCACACACACACACACACACACACGTTCTTCTTCCCACCGGCCTGTCCAAGATCTTACACCCATTAGGGTAGGTTGGGTCGGCGTTAAAAAAGGCGTAAGAAGAAGAAATATAATGATAAATGAAAAGAAATTCCGTTTAAAACAGTTATTAGAGAAATTTTAATTAAATGTATGAAACCAAATTGGCTTTCTTAATTAGTTTCGCTTGCCAATATCGAAGACATGAGATAAGCATTCTATGTCAGAGTTTTAGCTACCCCTCAAACTCACGTGCGAGACTTTCTTTGTGGATCACCACAGATTAGGAAGCTATTCTATAGATCAGTGGTGGCGAACCTATGACCCGCGGGTCAGATACTGACCCACGAAGGCTTTTAAAATGACCCACGTGCTGATTCTTATAAACTTATTTTTTATATCATAAAAGAGAGAACGGACAATCGAAAATATTAAAAAAATAATCTATAAATATCTATTATCTCTGTCCCATAATAATAGCAGCAGTTGATGAATTTAATTTGTCCCATAATGATAATAGCAGTTGATGAATTTAATTTGTCTCATAATAATAGTAGCATTTTTTCTTCCCCCTTTTCTGTTTGGAATTTGCATTTGTATAATTTAATTTAAAGCTTCTTTCAACCCTTTTTTGAGTATTTTACTTACTTCTGTAAACCTTGTGTTGTACTTGTTGGTGCACAAGGAGATTTTTCTCAAGAGATTGCAAAAAAAACATAATAAAGCAAAAGAAAATAAATATAGAACGCAACATTTATTATAAAAAAAACTAGATTAAATTAAACAATAAATTAAAAATATCGCTCCTAATTTTTATTTTGAGTGTTCAGATAGTTTCTGGATAGGTCTGCTGTTCTTATGGTGCCTCTTCTGTTAAGACGAATATGTCTAAGTTTTTCAAGCTTTTCTCCATAATCTTTTCATTCAGGTCCACAGTTTTGTTTTTTCAAAGAACCAACATTAGCATACGATCACCTTGACAATTATTTTCGGAAGCACGTTTCCAAATTCTTGATATGGTCATTCTGTTGCACTTAAATTGTTTTGCAGTAACGTAATTGCACCTTTCTGCAACTTTTCGTTTTTCTTTTGATGCATCAAGAACTGGACAATCGCAACTCGATCTTTGCATGAAAACTCTCTTTTTTTCATCTTACTTTTACAATGGGTTGGTATTCAACTGAAATAAAACAATTGATTTCGATCAGCGGATGATATTAGAAAAATAGTTATAGTTCGTAATAATTAGGTTAACCTAAAAATTGAAAGATGTGTCAGAACAAATGACACATGTCATGAAACATGCTGCATTCGCCAATAATTCCCGTTTAAATATTCACTCGCAACTATTATTATGGGACAGAGGGAGTAATATTATTTAAAAAAAATAGAAGATTTTAAAAGCGAAAATGAAAAAAAAGCAACAATTGTCAAGTGTAGCTGTTAAAAAATTTTCTGTGTTTCAAAATTATCGGTACCTTTTTTGCCACATTCTCCCCCTCTCTTACCAAGTGACGCCACTGACTTAGTGACACCCCGGGCTGATAATACAAAAATAATGAAGAAAATTTGACCCACTTTTCAAAAAGGTTCGCTATAGTCCAATGATATAATTATTTGCAACACTTAATTGTATTTATATTTCATTGCAAACCCGTTAATTCAAAAGTTCGGTTTGTTCACAAAATTTCCGGAGAGAAAAAAATGTCCTTGTAGCTGTTAATGAATTTTCAGTGTTTCCAAAATTATTGGTACCTTTTTTGCCACACTCTCCCCCTCCCTTACCAAGTTACACCACTGGCTTAGTGGTGTAACTTGGGCTTTTTATTACCACGGGCTGGTAATAAAAAAATTAATGAAGAAAATTTGACCCTTTTCTCAAAAAGGTTCGCCATTACTGCTATTGGTCAATGATATAATTATTTGAAACACGTAATTGTGTTTATAATTTCATTGCAAACCCGTTAATTCGAATTTCGGTTAGTTCACAAAATTTCCGGTGGGAAAAAAAATGTCCTTGTTGGAAAAATGCACTTTAGCGTGAAAGGAGTCGTTATTTTCGTTATACTTATCGTAAATCAAAACAAAAACAGCAATCCATCTCCCCCGGATGTTTTCTTTTACCAAGTTAGCCTGTTTTTCAGCATGAGTAAAGCTGTTGGAATATGTAGTACTTTGCCTACTTCTGATAAGCATAAGATGACGTGCTACTGGACTAAGCCGGTCACCATTATGAAACTAATGCATGAATGAACACTTCTGAAATTGACACAACAGACGGTTGTTTACACTATTTTCAGTGCTAAGATGCATGTTAAGAGTTTATTTGGGATAATATGAAAATCTGGCAAACCAGATAGGCTTTCGTGGTTGTACACTAGCACCTCGTATATGTCCCTAAAAACCTGAAGGAAAAAAATATTTTTAAGAGAAATATATTAGTGATAAAAGTTTATTTTGCACGAATTTTTGTAATTATTGATTCTTATCAAATATCTCACAAAAAAAGATACTGATCTGATTCGAAATTTTGTATTATTTATGTATTCTCAAAAGAAATCTCCTGCACTAAAAACCCAAGCTTCTAAAGATTTCTGCTTTTAATTGACATTTACTTTGGAGAAATTTCAAATTTCTTTTGAGCCAACTAGCATCCTGTATAAATTATAAAAAATGGTTATCGAAGCAAATTTCGGAATCGTTGTATAAACTCTGATTAGAGAGAAAAATAAAAAATAAAAATGATTTTACATGTTTAATTTATAATTAATTTGAAATCAAAACTAAATTTTCTTCATATCACTTAACTGTGTATGAATACAAAACTCTGCAACTTCCCATTTTATGAGAAACATTTCCTTAATTAGTAGAAAATGAAATGGTTCTTATATGTATTAAAGTAAGCAAAATTCTTGACAAAACCATCACGCGTCAGATCCCTATAATTCAATCTCTTATTTTTATTCTTGTTCAGAAGCCCTTTGAATCCCTTTTCTAGTGGTTGTTCAAGAATATTTTAAAAGTTCAGTATACCCTTGAACAGGACTTGGTTAAGAGTTTGCGTATCCTTTTTTTTTCTTTTTCAAGAGTCATTTGAATTCCTTTTTTGCGGTTGTTCAAGAATATTTTAGAAATTCAGTATATTCTTGAACAGGACCTTGTAGCGGATGAATAATCAGAAAGGGCGCTAAATTTAACCGCTTTTCCTATAAAAAAAATATTGATACAGTGGAACCTCTTTAGTACGTCCCTCGTTAGTACGTAGGATCGGATTATCGAATAGGAAAATACACAACTGTCTAGAGGCCCCTAAATTTTGGGGGATCCCCGAAATTTTTTTGTGGTATTTTCAAAATTATTTAATTTTATATTTTCATCTGATTTACAAGGGTCGTGTAGTCGAGCTTCTTGAAATTAAAGTTAAGTACTGTTTAAATTTCAGAACATTATTCTCAGGATTTTTCTCATGTTTTCAAATTCGGTTCATTTTTTTTTCTCTTTCGCATTTGGCTGATTAATTCACAAGTCAATAGCCCTTACAAACTTTGTATTAGTGTATCTAGAGTATGTTAAAAATGTTTTGTGACTTTACCATTTTGTTTAAAATTATTTAAAAAATTTTTAAACGCGAGATACTGATACCAACTCTCTTGAAAGTGATTCGCAATGTTTTTTTTTTTATCTCAGTTTGCTCTCTCTCTTTTTTATCTTTTAAATGTTTTTTTTTTATCTCAGTTTGCTGTAACATTGGATACTTTAAAACTATTTATATAGAGATTACATTAAAATTAATAAAATATTAGAAGAAAATTAATAAATTCTTGCTGGAAATAATTAGCAGTGAGGATTTTTAAGCTGCTTTTCAAAGAGACATCAAATACAAAAATTAGCTTTAATATATATTACTTGACATGGCACAGTGGGGGAAAATTGCTCTTTATGACTACGTTCTTGCTCAAAAGGGGGGGGGGGAAGGAGATAAAAATCACGAAACTTTTCTTATATTTCTGTTACCGAACTAACACATTAGAAATAAATTTTTTGATTTGAGTGAAGATTAAAAAAGTTTCCTTTTTTTCTTGGTTTAAAAGTTTACTATTTACCAACTTATTTTAGCATCGTATATGAAATTTTTGTGAAGAAGAGACTTTCTACTCATCCAATTTTTAATTTTTTAAGAAAAAAGGTTACTTCTCAGATTCGACTTTTACATTCATTTCGTGTATTACATTATGATTATTTTGTTTTGATCGGCTGCACATTATACAGATTCATGTCGTCTAGAAATAGAATCGAACGTAATTCTGTGGTAATTAGGCTTGTTATTTGAATGAAACAGAAACGCAACGTTCTGAATACAATCTGCATAAACAAAATAGATGCCCCACCGTACATAGATTACCGCGCGATACTACTGCCACCTATTGACTGAATCGAGCGTTGTTACTTGCGTAGAATGATTCGGTCGCTCATGTTGAGTTGAAGTTTACGCGCCGTTCTGTTGACATCTCTTGCTAACAGCTAGGTGAAAGTAGTCGGTCATTGTTGCTTTAATTTTTTTTTATCTTGCTAGTGTTTGCCTCCAATCTGCATCCAAGCTGGATAGGCTACCAGAATATCTTCGGGACACCGTGGACTGGTTTATGGGGTGAGTGTGCCTGTGAAGGATTTTTATTTAAAAAAGAATTTGAACTGCACGGTTTAAAAACAACACAGGTGTATTTTGGAAAAATCTGATCGTTTCAGAACACACTTAGCACGGTTTTAATGTCCTCTCCCCTCATCAATTAGGATTTTAGTGATTTTGTATCATGGATTGCTCTGGTGTGAATTTTTGCAACTTATCTAGGGACATCAAAATTAATTTCCTTTATAGATTGTGTTAGGCTTAATATTGAAAATATTGTTAGTTTGTCGGTGATCGATTATTGCTGTAAGTATTGGATACTTGTTTTTTTCAATTCCAGATTTGAAACAGACTAAAATTATCCTTTTGAAACCCTTTCCAGTTTTTACTCCACTACTAAAGCTTTTCGGAATGATCTGCATTCGCTAGATCCATAGTCCATGTTTTTGTTTACATTTTATTCACGTTTCGTCTTCTATGATCGTAGGATATAGTTCTGCAGGAAGATCTTTGGGGGTTTATGATGTATTTTGCGCTGATTATATTGTTGTTTATGTGACAGTAATCGGGTCATACACTAAATAAAAGTTTGTTTACTGTATAACAAATAATTCACCGAGGAGTTGTCTCTTGTGGTACCTACAAATAAACAATTTTTCTCCCTTGCGTTAGTGTCATTTAAATTTTTGGTCTCAAAGGGTATTCTGACGCATTTGTAAACCGGAATCTTGCACACAACGTCTTAAAATCTGGATATTGAAATGTATAATTACCTTCTTTTGGGGAATATTAAACTTTTATTGTGGGTCTTAAATTTGTCAGCTGAAAACAAGTAAATAAAATATATAGTTCTTAAAACCCTGGTGAAATCGCATATTATTGTTTTGTTTGGCGTTCAGTTTAGAAGCAAACAGACTACACTCCTTGATCTCTTAGTCTGACAGAAGATGTAATCACTGCTTGTTCTTTCCTGACTTTTTCATAAAATTATTGATGTTGGGGTTATCTTTTTTAAACAAAGTATAACATATGCTTGTTAATTGTAATTATTACCAAGAATGCTACAGATTTCAGTTATTTTTTATGCTGTGGCTAAATAGTTTTGTATACCTGAATTCTTGTTTACTTGCATTATTTCTTTGTTCAGAAAAAGGCATTGTGAAAGATTATTTAACAGGATAGCTGCCCTTAAAGCCTTCACATTTGATTATGAAACCTACAAACTAGGTTTAAATTGTAAAATTTACTGATTTATAATATATTTAATAACAGTACATCATGTTTAAGTCTTCCTTGAGTCAAACTTCTTTCAGTTTGGTGTAAATGAAAATATGCTTTTAAATAAATATATTTAGATGATCATTTTTAGAATTAAAAAAATCTATCGCTGCTATAAAAATTGCTTGAATTTTAATTAAAGGACAAGAATTTAGATGGATTTATAAGATAAAAATTTAAGACTGTCTCAAATATTTTGAACTTTCTAGAAATATGGCACTCCACTTACCTTGTGGGAAGTATTAATTTGAACTCTTAGATAAAGCTTATTTGAGACTGAAATGGTATTAGTTTAATTTGGTATAAATCCAGAAAAATTGGATTCGACCCTAAGCAGTCTACTTTTATGTAGTGACTTTTTTTAGTTCCATTTTGTTGACTTTTTTTTTTGGTGGGCTCTGTCTTCAGTCCTAAATATTTTTTTTTTCTTTTTGTGAATATCTAATGCAAATCTATATTATCAAAAATGAATGTCTATACTATCAAACATAGGCTCAATATATTTTTTGCTTGGTTTTATGGTATTTTTGAAACGCAAACAAATCTTAAATCAAGAACATAAATATATTGAAGGTATTTCTTATTTACATTGAAAATGTTATAAATTCTGTAAGTAAAAAATGTTTATTTTTTTATTCTAAACCTTTAATAGACCTTTGTTTTGATACATCATTCAACTTTGTATCATAATATATACTTATAATGATGGCTAAAACTGAGGATACTTTTTGAAATTTTCTTTTCTAAATTTATATTCTTGTAGAATATTCTCTTTCATTGAATGTTGATGTGTTGTGTGTTATTAGATAGACAAATATTTATTTTTATTAAAAGATAAATAAATGTTTACTTTTATAGAGGAAAAAAATCCTAATCCTGACAGCATGAGTAATATTATATTTGTTTTAGTATATGTTAGTAAAGTTAGGTTGAATCATGAAGTGCTGTGAAATTACAGAACTTTTCTAACGTATCACAACCGTTTCTTTTTTTACTTTGTAACAGGAGAAAAATGTTCAGGATCAATAAGATGCCAATGTGTTTCTACTTAAAATATAAGGACTATCCTAATAAATACTTTATGCAGTATCGATACATTATTGATATCTTTATTAGCTGTTGTTGCTGTAGATCCTATAATGTTTATTTTTACATGTAGAGTTCAGCATTAAGCCTTTTTAAGGTATCTATTGTAAGGTCTTGCTGTAGAACAAGATTTTATAAACAGAAAAAATTCTAAAAATGTCCTGTTTTGGCCATCATCACATTTGGCCGATTGTAATAAATTTTGACCTTTTAATATGAATTATTTGCCTTAAAAATATAACCTTTTACAATGGCTTGTATTTCTAAATATTCTTTGTAGGTTTTTGGAGATTATGACACAAGTTTTCGATGTGGGATAAATAAATGATAAATGATGTTTCAAACGTGATAATCAAGTATTGAAAACAGGAATGTAAATTTCATGAAAATTTCCTTCATATAGAATTTTGATTTTACTTAATTTTTGGTTGTTCCATCAAATTTTATGCCAAAAGGTTAATGACTAGTTTCCTGTTATTGCTATTGCAATATTTTTATATATGAAATTAGCTGTTAAAAATTAATAAATAGTTTAAGTGGGATGTTATGGATTCTGTTGCTTTAAATTTTTTCCCCTTTAACTATGAAAATCGCCACTGTTTATGCTTAAGTAACTTTATGTTGGTTTCAAGAGATACCTTACTATCAACAAAAATTAAGTTATGTATTGTTGGTTGTTTGATTTTAAGTAATTCAAGTAGGCTTAAATAATTTACATTTTGGGGCTACTTATGTAAACAAATGTGCATAATTTTATATGAAACTATCCACGAGTTAAATGTTATTTAGTTGTATGGGAATGACTTTGCAGTTATTGTGTTTTAGTTATTTATTTTTAAAGCTCCAGTTTTTGCTAAATAAATAAATTTAAGAAGGTTTAGGAAAGGATATTTAAAGGCTGTTGAGAGGTTGTTTAAAATTTAAAAGTAATGATTGATTTTTTCAGAAACCATTGCATTATAAAAGATTTTTTAAAAAATATTTATTTGATACACAAATAATCTCTTAATCTGATTTAAATTGAAATAAAGATTATGAATTAAAAATATATTGTAGGATTTTCTCCTTATTTTTATTGTCTAATTATTTTTTAAATATTTCTTTACTGCAACATTATGTTAATGGCACTTTGTAAAAATATATGCTTGAATTATTCGAATTCTGATTTGTATTTTTGAAAATAAACTTTTATTAAAAAAAATTCATATTTTGTCTTTTTCTTTTAGTGACATAAGGTTTTATATATATATATATATATATATATATATATATATATAAGAGAATATTCCAAAGTAAAAGAAAAAAAAATTGATTAGTCGACACTTTTGTTTGTTTGTTGAAAATATTGTGTATTTTCAACACTGTTTACATCTTATTCTGTTAATGGGAGTATACAAAAATACTTATATTCTAATATTCTCATGACAATAACTTGAGTACAAGCTTATAAATCTCAGCCTACCTGTCACAATTGTAAAAATAAATTCTATTTAATTTGCTTGTTGAAATCTTTTGCAGAACAAACACTTGTTTAAAAATAACATATGACCATTATATATTGTTTCATGTTGAAAAATCTATGTTAGTTACCTGAAAGGTTGACATTAGTGACCATGTATCATCTCTACCAGTATATTTTCATTGGTTGACTAAAAAAATTTTTTTTTTCTTTAAATCCACATTTATACTGTTAGAGAATGTAATCTGCTAGGGTTTGAGATTGTCTGTGGTAACTGCAATGCAATGAATGATGCAATGCTGATTTCTTTTGTTATGTTTGTATATAGTAAAGCATCGAAATATATATAATTGAAATGAATTACAATGCATACTAATGACTTGGGACTGTGATGAAATGACATATAAACGTAAACACATATAAGCAGTACTTTACTGTATTATATTTGTGACGTTACTTTTTGTCTTGGCTGTGGTATTATGCTTTTGTCTTGTGTCTGTGATTTCATGCGGCTGTAGGTCACATATTTGTTTTCTGTGTTTCTGCACTTATGTGGTATCAAATCTTTGTGTTTGTGCATCTTTGTACCTGCGTGTGATGTCGCATCTTTGTACCTGCGTGTGATGTCGCATCTTTGTACCTGCGTGTGATGTCGCATCTTTGTACATGTGTGTGATGTTGCAGCTTTGTGCCTAATGTGTGGTGTTGCGTCTTTGTGTCATATCTGCAGTATCATGCTTTCGTGCTTTTACTGTGGTGTCATGCTTTCGTGCTTTTACTGTGGTGTCATGCTTTTGTGTTTTTACTGTGGTGTAATGCTTTTGTGTTTTTACTGTGGTGTAATGCTTTTGTGTTTTTACTGTGGTGT
>BGPR01016480.1:2432-34454 GCA_013235015.1 Araneus ventricosus | reverse complement strand
AAATGTTAATAGCTTTGAGATATAATGAAAACGTAATTGCGCATGCGCAAAGATATAAGCTAAAAGCATGGGGTGCTTTTCCATGATCCCATAATATCCATATATACCCAAGAACCAAGTCTGTAAATAGTTTTCGAGATATAATGAAAACGTATCGCGCATGCGCAAAGATATGGCTAAAATATGGGGGTGCTTCCATGATCCTGCTGGGTCATCCATACCTAAGAACCAAGTCTGTAATGTTAATAGTTTCGAGATATAATGAAAACGTATTTGCGCATGCAAAGATATATTAAAGATAAGTGCTTCCAATGATCCCATAATATCCATACCCAAGAACCAAGTCTGTAATGCTAATAGTTTTGGATATAATGAAAACGTAATTGCGCATGCGCAAAAGATATGGCTAAATATGGGGTGCTCTACATCCCATAATATCCATATACCCAAGAACCAAGCTTCAATGTTATTAGTTTCGAGATAATGAAATTGCATTGCGCATGCGCAAAGATATGGCTAAAATATGGGGTAAGCCCATGATCCCATGGTCATCCATATACCTAAGAACCAAGTCTGTAATGCTAATAGTTTTCGAGATATAATGAAAACGGATTGCGCATGCGCAAAGATATATTAAAATATGGGGTGCTTCTACATCCCATGGGTCATCCATATACCTGCGAAACCAAGTCTGTAATGTTAATAGTTTTCGAGATATAATGAAATGCATTGCGCATGGTGCAAAGATATGGCTAAAATATGGGGTGTTTCCCATGATCTCACAATATCCATATACCTAAGAAACTAAGTCTGTAATGCTAATAGTTTTGAGATATAATGAAAAACGTATTGCATGCGCAAAGATATACAAAATATGGGGTAAGTCATGATCCCACATGGGTCATCCATATACCCAAGAACCAAGTCTAATGTTAATAGTTTTCGAGATATAATAAAACTACCGCCATGCCAAAGATATAAGCGATATGAGGTGCTTCCATGATCCATGGGTCAGATCCATATACCCAAGAACCAAGTCTGATAACGTTAATAGTTTTCGAGATATAAGAAAAACGTAATTGCATGCGCAAGATATACAAATATGGGGTGTTTCATGATCCCATGGGTCATCCATACCTAAGAACCAAGTCTGTAATGCTATTAGTTGAGATATAATGAAAACGTATCATGCGTGCAAAGATATGGCTAAAATATGGGGTAAGCTTCCATGATCCCATGGGTCATCCATATACCCAAGAACCAAGTCTGTACGTTAATAGTTTTGAGTGAGAGTAATGAAAAATGTATCATGCATGCGTGCAAGATATGGCTAAAATATGGGGTGTTTCATGATCCTAAGGGTCATCCATATACCAAGAACCAAGTCTGTAATGTTTATAGTTTGAGATATAGCCGAAATGTATCGCGCATGCGCAAAGATATGTATTAAAATATGGGGTGTTTCCATGATCCCATGGGTCATCCATACCAAGAACTAAGTCTGTAATGTTAATAGTTTTCGAGATAATAAAAGTGTGACTGCGCATGCGCAAAGATATGGCTGTACATGGGGTGCTTCCGATCCCATGGGCTTCAATCCATATACCTAAGAACCAAGTCTGTAAATGTTAATAGTTTTCTTGAGAGAGTAATGAAAACAGATTGCGTGCACATGCAAAGATATGGCTAAAATATGTAAGTCAATGATCCCATGGGTCATCCATATTCCAAGAACCAAGTCTGTAGCTGTTATAGCTTCGAGATATAATGAAAATGTGATTGCGTACAAAAAAAAGCAAAGATATGGCTAAAATATGGGGTGTCAGACATCCCATGGGTCATCCTATATACCCAAGAACCAAGTCTGTAATGCTAATAGTTTTCGAGGATATACGAAACAGATTGCATGTGCAAGATATGGCTAAAATATGGGGTGTCATGATCCGCTGGGTCATCCATATTCCAAGAAACCAAGTCTGTAATGTTAATAGTTTTGAGATATATTGAAATGATTGCGCATGCGCAAAGATATGGCTAAAATATAGTGCTCTATGATCCTAAAGTGGGTCATCCATATACCCAAGAACTAAGTCTGTAATGTTAATAGTTTTCGAGATATAATGAAACGTACTGCGCATGCGCAAAAGATATGGCTGTGTTATGGGGGGTAGCTCATGATCCTTAAGGGTCATCCATATACCCAAGAACCAAGTCTGTAATGTTAATAGTTTTCGAGAGTTATAATGAAACGTGACTGTGCATGCTCAAAAGATATGGTTAAAATATGGGGTGTTTTACATCCCATGGGTCATCCATATACCCAAGAACCAAGTCTGTAAATGTTGGTTAGTTTCCCGAGATAACAAAAAAACGATTGCGCATACCAAAGATATATAACATGGGGGTGTTTCCATGATCCCATACATCCATACCCAAGAACCAAGTCTGTAATGTTACTAGTTTTCGAGATATAATGAAAACGTACTCATGCATGCGCAAAAGATATGGTTAAAATATGGGGGTACTTCCATGATCCCATGGGTCATCCATACCTGCGAACCAAGTCTGTAATGCTAATAGTTTTGAGATATAATGAAAATGTGATCGCGTATGCTCAAAGATATGGCTAAAATATAAAAGTTTCCATGATCCCACAATATCCATATACCGCAAGAACTAAGCCTGTAATGTTAATAGCTGAGACATAATGAAACGTATCAAGTGCATGCGCAAAGATATGGCTAAAATATGGGGGTGTGCTTCCAAGATCCTGCTGGCTGTCCTTATACTCCAAGAACTAAGTCTGTAATGTTAATAGTTTTCGAGATGAGTAATGAAACAAATGCATGCGCAAAAGAGACATGGCTAAAATATAAAAGCCTACGGATCCTGGGTCATCCATATACCCAAGAACCAGTTCCGGTAATGTTAATAGTTTTCGAGATATAATGAAAACGTACTGCGCATGCGCAAAGATATGGCCAGCCATAAAGCTCTATCGATCCTGCTGGGTCATCCATATACCAAGAACCAAGTCTGTAATGGCATAGTTTTCGAGATATAATGAAAACGCATTGCGCATGCGCAAAAGATATGGCTAAATATGGGGTGCTTCCATGATCCCATGGGTCATCCATATACCCAAGAACCAAGTCTGTACGCACAGTTTTCGAGATATAGACGAAAACGTGATTGCGCATGCGCAAAGATAAGGGTTAAAATATGGGGGTAAGCTTCATGATCCTACAATATCCATATCCCAAGAAACTAAAGTCTGTATGTTATAGTTTTGAGATATAAGGAAACACAGTATGCGCAAAGATAGGCTAAAATATGGGGTGTCGCATGATCCTATGGGTCATCCATACCTAAGAACCAAGTTCGGTAATGTTATTAGTTTTGAGATATAATGAAAACGGGATTGCGCATGCGCAAAGATATGGCTAAATATGGGGTGTCAAGATCCTGCTGCATATCCATATACCCAAGAATCCAAGTCTGTAATGTTAATAGTTTCGAGATATAATGAAAATGCATTGCGCATGCTCAAAGATATGGCTAAAATATGGGGTGTCATGATCCTATGGGCCATCCATATACCTAGCTAATCCAAGTCTGTAATGCTAGTTTTCGAGATATAATGAAAAACGTACTGCGGATGCGTCATGCAAAATATGAAATGACAGACAAACGGACAGACAGACAGACAAGAAAGCGAATTAATAATGCATCGTCATCTAGTTCTGAACTATGTTTAAAGTTTCAAGTCTCCAGCTCATCGGGAAGTTAGTTTAAAATCGATCGCAAGATTTGTACCGAACAGACAGACAGACAAGAAAGCGAGTTAAGAAAGAAGAAGACAGACAAGAAAGTGGGTAGGTGATGGTTTATTTTACTCTGAAATCAATAAAGATTAAGCAATCTAATAAAATGAACACGTGGAACAATAAAAAAGATGCGAGGCTAATCCTTTTCAACCAATCATATTTCAAAGTTTACTTTCTTAATTAAATTTTCAAAACTAGATGCAAGCCATTTTAAAATCACAATGACAACTCAAAATTGCTGCAATTGTTTCCACTTGTCAACCTGTTTCTTTCGTCCGACCATTGAGTTGACATTAGGGAAGATAGTCTCTCTCCATTTGCATTGCGGGTTGGAACGGCGTATACGCATTCGCGTAGCTTTATAAGACGTGACTCCTGATCAATACACATTGTATCTGCAGAAAATTCGGCCATTTCTTCCCCAGAAGTGAGGGAGAAAACGGGAGACGAGACCTGCCTCAGTAGATACGGGGTCAAAATGTAAACATTTTGAACAACCCCCATATATTTAAGTTATAATAAATAATACGTAATAAATAACTAAACATTATGAAATTTTTAATAAATAAAATAATATTTATTGTTAAAATTTTTAATAAGTTTAAAATAATAATTTTAATAACTTCATTTACTTAAAACTTAAATTTTTAAAAAATTCATGAAATGCTAAATTTTTTATTGTTTTTATGATTGGATGCATTACAGATCAGTTAAGTTCTCTAGAGAATGAAGGACCTTAAAAAGTTATTTATTCATGATCACTGAGGAACACAAAGTACGGACGTATTTAACTAACGAAAACAATCCAGAAACCTCGGGGAAAAAATTAAAACTTTTGACTTCTGAAACAGTCAGCCGGATCCAAGAAAATATTGGACAACATTGGTTTGTAAACGAATCTAAAAGCATGAAAAATTCTGGCGGATAATGTTTTGAAATCAAAATGATATTCTATTTTAATTTGAATAAGCTTGAGTACATTTTTCATGCACTCTTGCGCGGGGCCCTATTTGCAGCAATTGTTCCAATTGACTGAAGGCTGGCCCTGACGGGACAAATAGCATTACGGGACTGAGTAGTGAAATACGGTGACAGTCCCGTATGCATATTTACAAACCCTACCCTGATAGAACTGAGGCAGGAAATCGGACAATATGATTGGTTCGCTTCGCCGAGAGCCAATGACGTCGTTCTTTGCTCTCGTACGGAAATTATAACAAAACAAGCGATTGAATTTGGACTTTGAATTAGTTTAGGTTTCCTTTGCTTGGACTTCGCGAATTTTGTTCTACGACACGCACCTACGTAGCAATTTTATTTAGTCTAGCGATTATCCTTTTTTTCGTTTTATTATTATTGGCATTAATAATTATAATTAACAATATTACTATTATTTGGCATTAATTATAGTTAGATTAGTTGACTTTGAAACATCAAATGAATTATTTTCACTGGAATGACGTCAAAAAAACCTAACAACATTAACCTGTTAGTTAATACCCTTCAAACAAAGTTCTTATCATTAGACTTTTCATTAGTATAATTTCTTACAGCGTGGGATGTTTTTTTATGATATTTTAAAAAATAATTTCATTTTTAAAAATATTACAACCCACGGAAGAAAATTTTCTGTGCTCAACTGTGGCAAAACGGAGAAAAGTAGGACGACTCTTGTTTTGTTATGATTGCCTTACGCTACGTGCGAGAGCTGAAAACGACGTCACTGCCCCTCGTAGCCAATGGTATTGGCCGATTTCCTACCTCAGTTCTATCAGGGTAGGGTTTGTAAATATGCGTCCCGTATATACGGGACGTATGGCAACCCTAGACATCAGTGCGCAAGGCTGAACTTAATGTAAGGCCACATACACGAAACAACACAAATTAGTATTTCATTACATTCTTTCCCATTAATTCAATTGAACAGAGGATAAATGAGGTATTTTCTGCCCATTCACATTTGGAAGAAAAGGCTTTAAAAATGAAGTAAGCGAAAAAGTATCTTTTCACCCCCCTCCGGACACCACTGAAAACGTCTTCGGCTCAAAATCAGCGCTGAACGAAGGACACCAACTGACTTCTGAATGATCTGGAAATCATACGACATCAATTTCGTTTCATTCTGAATAGCGAAGTTTCTGTGCAGATGAAATTACTTTTTTGATTTTGGTCGAATCGATCAAATGAATTATTTTTGATTTTGGTCGAATCGATCAAATGAATTACTTTTTTGATTTTGATCGAATCGATCAAATAGACGAAATGGCAAGCTACTTTCAGCATTATATCAATGCAGATCTTCTGGAATGGCAACTGAAACGACACAAATTTGTATTTTTCTTGGATAATAAGCAGAGCCGGATTAAGCCCTGTCCCCACAGGGTTTAATCCGGCCCTGGCACTTGCACTCAGGCAGTGCACGTTTCGGGGCTCCCTTTCTCCTATTCGACTTCCAAAGCCAGATACAGTGAAGTCGTTATTGACAGTATAACGATACTGTCTATAACGATGAACCTTCCTATAACATTATTGTTACAAAAATGTAATGCCGCTTTCCTGCCCCGCTGGTCTGATGGTTCATCTGATGGTCTCTGCAGGAGGACGTATGGAATGCCGCTGGCAACCAGGCTTAAACCCCTGACCTTGGCGACCATTTTGGACCAACGGAGGTCGAGTGGTTAGTGTCGACCATTTTGGCCTAGGATACTCCGGAATTTCCCGTGATTGCAAGTGTGAGAACAGCTTTTGCCGTAGAAATCGTAGAACTTTTCAACAAGGACAATCTTAGAAGAAGGAGAAGCTCTTCAGCGTCCTCGGCAGTGGCTTCAACAAACGCAACACTACAACCAAAGAGTTTTGATGAGAAGACCCCACTGGAAGAGCTCTTGCTCTCCCTCAGGACAATCGTCAATAGTACTACAACCCCCAGAGAACAACGACGCCGCCAAATCCACGGCTCACAGCAGCACTTCAGCAGGTCTCAAATGCAATCTTAGACCAGCTGATGGACAGGAAAGAGAGCTTCAGCCGCTGCACCCATCAGCCCATAGAAGAATCCGCTCCAGCTGTAACCACAGAATATGGAACTCAAACCTGCAGCATCCCCAGCGACACACACCAGGAGCAATATCACGAAGAATTTTGTTCCACTAGGGAGAGGATGCCTCCTTTTCTCCCCTCTCTCAAAAGATGGCATTCCTACCCCCATCAGCTCCCCATGTAGCACAGTTTCACGCTTCCTCCTTGTCCTATGCAGAGGTGGCGAAAACAACCATTCTTCTATACCCAAAAGAGGGGAACAAGGACGCTTCCCTGCGGAAATTCCTAACCTAACCCTCTCAAAGAAAAGTCAAGTTCGCGGAAGTCAGGAAGATCAAAAATAAAGGCTTTGCCATTGATTTCTATTCTGAGGAACAGACTGAAAAGCTCCTGGGCAAACTGGAAGACAAGGAAGCCCTGAAAACGGCTGTTGAAGCAAATAAATTGGAAAGGAGGAAACTGACGTGCATCATATATGATGTGCCCACGGATACCCCAGAAGAAGAGGTCCTCCAGGCAGTTGAAGTGGCAACAGGAATGGAGGCATCTAACTTCTCCCTTAACTTCAAGACTATGGAAAAAGGGGGCAAGAGTCACTACGTTGTACAACCCCAACCAGAGGAGTTCAAGTCCCTTCTGTGCAGCAGAAAAATTACATTAGGATGGACCAGACATTCTGTTAAGGAACATTTTAACATCAAAAGATGTTTCAAATGCCAGACTTTTGGGCACCTGCAAAAAGACTGCAGAGGCAAAATTTTTACTGTGCTTTCTGCGGATTCTCCCATCATACAAATGCTTGCAATAACAGACATACTCGCTGCATCAACTGCCTTGATAAAACACCAAATGAGGTACCAGATTCTCACTGGAACCACAAGGCAGACTCCAACCACTCTCCGCTATACCAAAAAGAAATAACCAAATATAAAAGAACTATCCGCTACAGTTAATCTACGCCCCTCTTTTATACTAAACCAGCCAGCTCAATATGGACCCATTGGACTACGCCAGAATTTTTTCCAACTGTTCCTCGAACCACACCTCCCCGGCACTAAGAATCCTCCAAATTAATCTCCATAAATGTGTACCAGCAATGTGACAACTGATGCAAGTGGTCCCTATGCACCAAATAGACTTAATTATAGCACAAGAACCCTATACTAAAGATAACCAAGTCAAAGGAATTCCTCAGAAATATAGAATCTGGACCTCTGAAAACGGGAAAGCCGCTATAATATCCCCCTGTAGCCACACAGTCTTATCTCTTACTCCGCTGGACAACATAATAGCAATTAAAATTGACCTAAACCAAAGGTCATGCACGATCATCTCTGCCTACTTATCCCCACTCGAAGACTACATAATGGATGCAGACCTCAACTCCCTTAATAAAACCAAAGCATCAGGATTCAATGGACTGGATAATACTATTGTCCAGCAAATTCAAATAGCCAACCCAGAACTCCTTCCCTTGATTTTGAACAGATGTCTGAAATTCGGTCTCTTTCCCTCTACATTTAAGGTAGGTTTAGTCTAACTTTTCAACAAGGAAGGCAAAGACCAGAGGGATTCTAAATCCTACAGACCGATTTCCCTCCTTCCATCACTAAGCAAAATGCTCGAGAAGCTGATGATCCAGAGATTAAATTTTGACCTCAAAGCAGCGAATCAACAAAACCCAAACCAATACGAATTCAAGGAAGGTGTCTCAATAGACCATGCCTTGGACTCTCTCCTCTCTACAATAGAATATCATAAACGAAACAAAAAGCATGTCGCAGTCTTCTCAATAGATATCAAGGGGGCTTTCGACAACCTCAAATACAGTTCAATAAATAACTCCAACAGATTTTTTTAAAAAAAGAAAAAAAGTTTTTTTAAAAAATTTTTATTCCCTTCCTCCATAGTCAGAGGGAGAAGGCTTGTTTAGAGGGAGCTCACAGCCCCATCGGGGCAACGAGCTTACCGAGGTTGCTTTGTTTGTTTCCACTTTCTAGTCCCGCCCATTCAACCAGTTGGGACACCCTTCGGGTGGCCAGGTGCGGGGGTGAGCGGCTGGCGTTTCCGGCAATTTTGGCGACAAAACGAAGGACCTCAAAGATACTAGAATTTTCTCGATATCTCTCATAGGAGCCGATATCCGGATTTCTCCAGAGATTTCCATGTGACGTCACGCTCTGTCAGGAAGGATATAAATACTCTGCAGTAGGCTTAGACGGGGAACGTCTTTGAGTGCGAATGCCTTGTTCTGCTGCTGTCATTTGTCTGTTTGCGTTGTTAATCTGTGCTAGAGCTATTGTTCCTGTTACCTGTGCTTCGTGTTTTCCTGAATATTTGTGAATAGACCATCATTCTCACGTACACACACAGGACGAACTTTATAACAATATTTTCTTTGATCCCGGCGGAATTTCCATTCATTCAATGCATTTTGAACCTGCCTGCAGCGATGATCACTTTTTAAATGCACCTGTCTATAACGATAATGTTACCTATTTAGAAAGCTGGTAGAGTACGATCCCGATTTTTCCCCCTTGGAAAACGACACCCTGTGTTCAAGAATGTCGGATAACAAGGAAATCAGGGGGTGGGCGCTAGAAACCGGAGCCTGTTGTAATAGGGATATCCGGGGGGGGGGGGGGACTAGCGATTGAAATGAGCGTAGATGTTTGTTGCCTCCGACTCCTTGTGGGCACTAACCTGTTCATTCGCATTTAGCCCCTCGAACTGATCACTTGTTCCTTGAAATTCCCTTTTGATATGTTCTCACCTCGAATCTCTCATGGCGCGACGTAACAATCTTAGTTATTAGCCATACTACCAATTGCGCTAAAATTCTAGCTGCATATTTATTAAGTTATCCATTCATACATTGAAAATAAAATAAAAAGTTTAGTTCATTCAAACAGTGAATTAATTTTTTATGACTTTAGACTTTGAAAGCAATACTTATTTGAAACTACATAATTTAGATTGCTAAAGTTTTTTCTTTTGTGAAAAATTAAACAAGTTGATGCTCAATAAATAAGCAATATTGAGGCTAAAATTTTAAAAATCACTCCAATATTTTAAGGAATTCATTAAATACTCTAATAGATTGTGACGTGCCAACTTTTCTTAAGTGAACTGCTATTCCAGCATTGTATACAGTGATGAAAAGATTAATACTATTATTTTTTTATTTGAATTAAAATGCAAAAAAGATGTTTATTGATTCAAATGTAAATTAAGAAAGATATAAAATAATTTGATTTTATATTACATTTGGAATAATTTTGATTAGTCAAGGTATTTGGAGGCGATTTATAACTCAAATAAATAGATAATAAAATCTCGATATATCGATAAATCGCGATATTGAAATCTGATCATCGCCCAGCCCTAATCTCGAACGGCGCGACGTAAAGCACTGGCACGTGAAGAAAAGCCACAAATGATTCCGGAAATCCATTAAGATTTAAAAGTGCCGCAAATGTCGATGCTGACAAAGTTTTCAACTAAATTTTTCATTTTGAAGTTCTTAAAAAAGTTCAAATATAAAATTTCATTTCAGTATATGAAAT
The DNA here is from genome assembly GCA_013235015.1 of Araneus ventricosus. Classification (NCBI taxonomy): domain Eukaryota; kingdom Metazoa; phylum Arthropoda; class Arachnida; order Araneae; family Araneidae; genus Araneus; species Araneus ventricosus. The sequence goes on along the minus strand of BGPR01016480.1, from coordinate 24,022 downwards.
TGCTTATTGTATATGTTTATAAAATAAAATTTTATATCAGCGATTACTTGTGCGATGAATCAATAGGCGCAATAAACTATGTTGGTATATGCAGTAGGGGGGGGCGGTTTTTGCAGAAACAAGCGCTGTTTTTCACCTCCGAATTAACAGTGCGGTTAAAACAGCTTAAAATAACCGGTTTTTGGAATAAACGGTTTTCCGGTGTTGTTTTTTTCTATAAAAGAAACAAGGTTTGTAGACAAAACTTTTTATTAATAATAATATACAACAAGTAAGTATTAATACAATAAGTAATATCAATAAATAAGTAATTAATGTAATAAGTAATGATTATAAATAAGTAATTAATACAATAAGTAAGTATTGTAGGCAAAATTTTAAGAATTGCATTAAGTTTTGTAGACAAATAAAAAAAGAAATTAGAAAGTACAGACGTAAATAATCGTATTTTGTGTTGTTTGCGTCTATTTGTCTAATAATAAAAAATAACTATGTCTCAATATTTATACATTCCCCCGGTCCTATTAAGGGTCCGTCCACAAATGATGTCACGCTTGGAGGGGGGTGAGGGGGTTCGTGAAATTGTGACAGTTTGAGACAAGGGGAGGGGACGGGGTAACAAGAAGTGTGACATCACCATTTTGTTTAAAATAAAAGCATTTAAAATCAGCAGATTCAATTTCGAAGTTATTTTGAAATTACTAGAATTTGAGGGTATTTTTTAATCGGGGCTAAAACAACTTTCATGTGATTTTTTCCCACTTATATTCCTTCCTTTTTGAAAAAGGCATTCAAGGTAGGTTCTGAGAATATGGTAGCAGCAGAAGTTCTTCACCATTAGGAGAAAACCTCCCCCTGTCACACCCTTGAAATGTCCAACAAAAGATACGTCGCCCCACCTGGGTGAGTGGTAGAACTGGTAATGGCACAAACAGGTTGATCTTATTGAGGCGCTTTTTTAAAAAAATCGATCTGTTTAAGAGTATTTTGTGTTCATAAGGTAAAGATAAGATTTAAAGCAAAATATATCAAATACCAAAAGAGTATTGTTTACAATTCCTCTTTTATATTAATATTTTATTACTATTGTATATTAATTAGGTTTTCTGTTGCAAACCTTAATCTTATTTCATACAAAATATGTACGCATATAATCATTATTATTGTTATGCTCACAGATGTCATTAAAACGCATAGTTAAAGTTCAAAAATAAAATTTGAAATATGATCTATAACGTAGTGCTTTGTTTCTGAACTGCAAGTTTATGTTTATGTAATATAGTGCGACATGGGGGAGGGAGAGGGTATGGCGAAGTGTGACACTTTGTGATAAAGGGGGGAGGGGGGTCAAAAATATGGACATCCCCTAATAATATTTATTAAAATATTTTTTGTACATTAAACTTTTACACGAAATATTCTACTTTTCCGCGACCAAAACTAATTGAGTTATTGAAAGCTTGACTATGACTATTTTAGACCATCTCAATGTCCGCCTCGAGGAAGCGCTGGCCGTTGATAGTCCTAAGGTGATGAAATTCAAAACTTCATAACTCGAACCTAAAATCGAGCCTATCTTTTGATAAGTGATTTGTCGGGTTTTTTTAACCGATTATTGGATTTAAAATAATTAACCGGTTATAACCGGGACAAAAAAAACCCCGAAAAAACCGGTTAACCGAAACAAAAATCCGGTAGGTTTTCCCGTCCCTAATATGCACACGCATGTAAACTTTGGAAGCGCAAACACTAAACTGTCTATAACGATAACCTGTCTATAACAAGATATTTTATAAATCTCTACCATATCGTTATAGACAGGTTTTTACTGTATTTCTGTTAACCGCAATTTAATCCCTACATAATTAGTTTTTAAGTCACAAATATTTCGAGGCACTGAAATAGCAAAGCATTTAATTGCAGGTCAACTTCAAGAGAACCGTCTCGGTGTCTAGAGAAACATGGCCATCTGGTCATGAGAAACAAACATTTAAAATTAAAATTGAATAGTAATTTTAAACAAAATGGCAGAAATTTGCAAGTCTTTTTTGATACAATCAGAATGCTCTAATCAAAATTTCGCCAGGATTGCTGATTTGTGATCTGTAAAAAAAAAGAAGAAAAAGAAAGAAAGAAGACATGACCACACTGGTCTGGAAGTGAATTTAAAAACAAGAGGAAATTCCAAAGAATAATATTGGAAGTTTAAATAATACTTGATTTTAATTTGAATCCCTTCGAGTACACGGCCTTCTAAATCAAACACACACAATCCTGAAAATACAGAAAAAAAGAAAAAGATATTCGCTCCTCAACTGTTTTCTTCTGTTTGCCCAGGAGTCGTTTTCTTTACTATAACAGACAGCTGCTGGAAAACAACCTCCACAGTTAAAAGAAAATCCGCCCCTCAACTGTTTTCTTCTGTTTGCCCAGGAGTCGTTTTCTTTATTGCAACAGACAGACAGCTGTTGGAAAACAACCTCCACAGTTAAAAGAAAATCCGCCCCTCAACTGTTTTCTTCTGTTTGCCCAGGAGTCGTTTTCTTTATTGCAACAGACAGACAGCTGTTGGAAAACAACCTCCACAGTTAAAAGAAAAAGATAATCCACCCCTCAACTGTTTTCTTCTGTTTGCCCAGGAGTCGTTTCTTTTCACAGAATGCTGGAATACTACAGTAAGAACCGCCACGCTTTTGCAGGCTTTTAGCACAACAAATCTGTGGAAAACAACTCCACAGTTAAAAAGAAAAATCGCCTCAACTGTTTCTCTTCTGTTTGCCTTACAGGAGTCGTTTTTCGTTACTGCAACAGACAGACAGGCTGCTGGAAAACAACCTCCATCAGTTAAAGAAAATCCCCCCTCAACTGTTTTCTTCTGTTTGTCCAGAGTCGTTTTTCTTTATTGCAACAGACAGACAGCTGTTGAAGCAACCTCCACAGTTAAAGAAAATCCGCCCCTCAACTGTTTTCTTCTGTTTGCCCAGGAGTCGTTTCGTTACTGCAATCAGACAGACAGCTGCTGAAAACACTCACAGTTAAAAAAAATCCGCCCCTCAACTGTTTCTTTCTGTTTGGCCCAGGAGTCGTTTCTTTCTTATCTGCAACAGTATCGACATCTGTGGAAAACAACCTCCACAGTTAAAAGAAAATCCGCCCCTAACTGTTTTCTTCTGTTTGCCCAGGAGTCGTTTTCGTTACTGCAACAGACAGACAGCTGCTGGAAAACAACCCCACAGTTAAAGAAAATCCGCCCCTCAACTGTTTTCTTCATGATTTGCCCAGGAGGTCGTTTTTCGTTACTGCAACAGACAGAATCTGGGGAAAACAACCTCCACAGTTAAGAAAAGATAATCCGCCCTCAACTGTTTTCTTGTGTTCTACATGAGCTGTTTTCGTTATGCAACAGACAGAACATCTGTGGGAAAAACAATCCTCCACAGTTAAAAGAAAAAGATAATCCACCCCTCATCTGTTTTCTTGTGTTTCCCAGGATCGTTTCGCTTACTGAACAGACAGCTGCTAGAAAGTAACCTCCATTTGCGTTAGAAAAAAGATACCCAGCCCCTCAACTGTTTTCTCTGTGTTTGCCCAGGAGTCAGTTTTCTTTATTGCAACAGACAGACAGCTGTTTGAAAAACAACCTCCAAGTTAAAAGAAAAGATAATCCACCCCTCATCTGTTTTCTTGTGTTTTCCCCAGGAGTCGTTTTCATATACTCGCACAGACAGCTGCTAAGTAACCTCCACAGTTAAAAGAAAAAGATAATCCAATCCCTCATGCTGTTTTCTTCTGTTTGCCCAGGAGTCGTTTTCTTTATTGTAACGAGACAGAGCAGCTGTTGGAAAAGTAACTCCACAGTTAAAAGAAAAAGATAATCCACCCCTCATCTGTTTTCTTGTGTTTCCCCAGGAGTCGTTTTCTTTATTGCAACAGACAGACAGCTGTTGGAAAACAACTCACACAGTTAAAAGAAAAGATAATCCACCCCTCATCTGTTTTCTTGAGTTTTGCCCAGGAGTCGTTTTCTTTACTGCAACGAACAGCTGTTGAAAACAACCTCCACAGTTAAAAGAGAAAAGATAATCCACCCCTCATCTGTTTTCTTTGTGTTTCGAGTCGTTTTCTTTACTGCACAGACAGCTGTTGAAAAGCAACTCCTACGGACAGAAAGAAAAGACTATCCGCTCCCCTCAACTGTTTTCTTCTGTTTGCTCCAGGAGTCGTTTCTTTATTGCAACAGAGGCAGACAGCAGTTGGAAAACAACATCCACAGTTAAAAGAAAAGATAATCCGCCCTCAACTGTTTTCTTGTGTTTGCCCAGGAGTCGTTTCTTTACTGCAAACGAAGCTGTTGGAAAAACAACCTCCACAGTTAAAAGAAAAAGATAATCCACCCCTCATCTGTTTTCTTGTGTTTCCCCAGGAGTCGTTTTCGTTACTGCAACAGACAGACATCTGTGGGAAAACAACCTCCACAGTTAAAAGAAAAATGCCCCTCAACTGTTTTCTTCTGTTTGCCCAGAGGTCGTTTTCTTTATTGTCAACAGACAGACAGCTGTTGGAAAGTAACTCCCACAGTTAAAAAGAAAAAAGATATCCGCCCCTCAACTGTTTTCTTGTGTTTGGGCTCAGGAGCTCGTTTTTTTACTGCAACAGACGGCTGTTGGAAAAACAATCTCACAGTTGGTAAAAAATAATGCCCCCCTCAACTGTTTTTCTTGTGGTTTGCCCAGGATCGTTTCATTTGCAACAGACAGCTGCTAGAAAGCAACCTCCACGTTAGAGCAAAAGAAAGATAACCGCCCTCAACTGTTTTCTTATGTTTGCCCAGGAGTCGTTTTTCTTTATTGCAACAGACAGACAGACTGTTGAAACAACCTCCACAGTTAAAAAGAAAAGATAATCCACCCTCATCTGTTTTTCTTTGATTTCCCAGGAGTCGTTTTCTTTACTGCAACAGACAGCTGTTGGAAAACAACCTCCACAGTTAAAAGAAAAAAATAATCCGCCCCTCAACTGTTTTGGTGATGTTTTCCCAGAATGTGCGTTTCTTATCGCAACAGACAGGCTGTTGGAAAACAACCTCCACAGTTAAAAGAAAAAGATAATCCGCCCCTCAACTGTTTTCTTGTGTTTGCCCAGGAGTCGTTTTCTTTATTGCAACAGACAGACAGCTAGCCTAGCAACCTCCACAAGTTAAAAGCAGTAAGATAATCCCCCATATAGCCTGTTTTCTTCTGTTTGCCAGAGTCGTTTTTCTTTACTGCAACAGACGGCTACAGAAAGTTCTTGTGTTTGCCCAGGAGTCGTTTTCTTTACTGCAACAGACAGCTGCTAGAAAACAACCTCCACAGTTACGTTCCACACGAGTGTCAGGTAGGCAACTTCTATTACAAGCACAGTTGAGGATTTTCTGACTGATTTCTTATGTACAAATATTTTTTGAACTGGTAAGCATGTTTAAGTGACATTTCAAATAACACTGGGGAACAAAAAATAAAGCTTTTTAATCTTTGCCAAGGAATTATTTACGATTTTAAGGTATCTTGAGACTGCTGATTTCAAAGCTAACTTTACTTTTGCCGAATTGGCTCTAGTTTTTGAGATAATGCATATTGTCAATATTTCAGTCGAGTCTGCAGTAGGGTGGGCCGAAAAAAATCAAAACTTTTTTTCGTGTCACTATATAGCATGGTATCAGGCACGGGGACATGAGGCGGCGTTCTGTCACTATATAGCGGAAAAATTTGCGAATTAGTAAGAAATAGAACGAGAAAAAAATAATTAAATTCATTGATATCTACCGCCTCGAATGGGCCTTAAAAGTCTTGAAAAGTGGCAAAATTAGGCGGTTTTTTTCAATTCCTACTATTAGTTCACGCTCTCCCTATATCTTGTTCAAATTTTGCAATCGATTTTAAACTAATTTCCCGATGAGCTGGAGACTTTAAACATAGCTCACAACTAGATGACAATGCAATATTAATTCTCTTTCTTGTCTGTCATTTCATATTTTGCATGACGCATGCGCAGTACGTATTTCATTATATCTCGAAAACTATTAACGTTACAGACTTGGTTCTTGGATATATGGATGGGGATCATCGAAGCACCCCCATATTTCAGCCATATCTTTGCGCATGCGCAGTACGTTTTTCATTATATCTCGAAAACTATTAAACTCTTAATTATTAAAGTAGGAATTGACTTAAATTTTTTTTATATATTACTTGTTCATTATTTTTTAAAAATTTCTCTTGATCTCCTTATTATAGCATTAGCTGTTAAGTACTCAACGTCTTAAGAGTAATAAATTTTAAAATAAAATCAGTTTAGTAAGTAAGCAAGAGCGTAAGATATAAAAGTAATTTATCCAACCAGCCCATTGGATAAAACTGTCCAAATAAGCGATCGCGTCGAGCCGAAGATCGAAACGCTCTTGTGGGAGAAAGCGAGACGGAGCGTGGTCGGGCATGAGTCACCGCCCACAGAAATGCCTTTTCCACCAAAAATAAAGCCTCGCGGGAGACCGGCATGACGGCCACCGATCGATTCTTTCCGACTTATCCATCCCGTATCGATTCATTTGATTAAATGACACCTATCATTGTATTTGGATTGAAAATGGCTTTTCGATTCATTTGGATTAAAAGACTCAAAACCACCTATCGATTCAATGTTGCGAGATCGCTACAAAATAAATGCGCGAAGATTTTTATCTGTCTCTATTTTTCTATCATTTTTATTACATTTATTAACTAACCGCATTCGGCGACCAGCTAGTTCGCCGATAATTTGATTTCAATTGAATCTTTTTACTTTCTCGTATACGAAGTATACAAAGAGAAAGTATTGTACTCGTCAAAAAATTCGAACTCGAGATTTTGACGAATCTCCACGTTTTAGACCTCCCCGAGTCCGAAAAACACAATTTCGGAATTATGTCTGTCTGTGAACACGACAACTCGAAAACTATTAGAGCTACGGGGATGAAATTTGGCATGTGATCTTTACACATAATGTGTAGGTTTCTATCAAATTTTGGACAAAATCCGTCTACGGGAAGTCCGTCTGTCCGTATGTCCGAAGTCATGCGAACGCTATAACTCAAAAACTTGAATAGCTAGATGGATAAAATTTGGTACACAGTTTTATCGTCATGAATGTAGGTCCGTATAAAATTTTGGGCCAAATCCGTCAAAAGGTTGACTGTCTGTCGGTCTGTATAATCGCATCTCCAACGAATCCGCTATCTACACGCGCATGCGTACTGGACGCAATCTTCTGTGCACGATATTTATTGACTCCTGCTTGGCGCTTTCTTTCATCCGATTCTCCATGCGCGTGCGTACTGGTAGCAATCTGTGCACGCGGAAGGATTATGTGACTTGTCCTTGAGCCAGCAAGAGTAGAAATCGGTACGCATTTAATCGGAACGAATCTCTTTAAATTTGATTCTTTACCTAAATATTTTCTGATAGTCATTGGATCCTGGGTTACAATAGGTTCGAATTTTTTTTATCTACGAGGGGGGAGGGGAAACAGCACCTTTTTCGAGAAGTCTACGAGAAAGTTTAGGGGAGAACACTCCCGCTGGTTTCATTTTATATTCATGGCTGCTTTAACAACGTAATCTTAAACTTCAAATTGTGGTAGTGAATGGCCTTGTACATGTTCTGTCCATTGTCTACATAAATGTCCCTAATAGAGTCAAATAACTGACTATGTCACGTACCATCTAACTGCACGTTGCCGGCGCCGTCTTCACTGTCTTATTTCTCTTTCAAAATATGCATTCGATTTCAACATTAAAATGGCTCAGCACATATTATGGCCAGCGGCATGTTAGCTGGATTAAAACATGCTGAAAAAAGAATGAAAGCACAGCAGCCATAACCATTCCGCTTATTGGATACATCTTTTAATATACGTAATATCTCAGACAGCTTGGTTTACGTATTTCTCAAACATTTTGATGAAATAAAAATGAAAGAAATATGAAAGCAAAATGTATTAAGATATTACCTCAAATTTCAACCATGAAAGAGAAACACGCAATTAAATATTTATTTAAACAATGAAAACGGTTTGAAATGCGCTGCAACATTGCAAAGTATTGTTGTAAATTATGCCAAAAAAATATTTTCAAAAGGCTATTAACATTAGAGAAAGAACTGTATAGCAAAACTTTCATTGAAAAGGTAATTTTTTGCTCTTTCAGATGGTGTAAAAATGATTGATTTGATCGAGTTCAGTTGATTTTGTCGTTTTTCTGCTCCTCGAGTTATTTTATTAGGTAGGTAATTTCTTTGGGCCATAGGCACTCAAATACCTACTGTCGTTTTCCATAAGAAGTTAAAAAAAGTTTCGGATCAAATAGACGCCAACTGAACAGCAGGGTTAAATTAATGACTACACAACAGATATAGAAATTTAAGGAATGTTTTTGATGCTCTAAATTATTAGCTAGGATATCTGTCGGCGAAATTCGAGATAAATCGTAAAGTTACTGGATTATTTCCTAATATACTTAGAAACTTGACGAATTCACCGAATAATTGATGAAATATAAACGCAAAATCCAGGAGGCTTTCAATAATGGAAGAGAAACGCGCAATTAATTTGATTAAACAATGAAAACGGTTTTAATTTTATTGCAACAATGAATTTTACTGTTCGAAATTATTCCAAAACATATATTTAAATATTTATTAAAATTAGAAATATATATTTTTAATTTTTCAGATGGTGGAAAAATTATTTTTGTGTTATTGTTATCAAGTTATTAAAGGGGAAAAAAGAAGAAAGTTGGCAAGGAAAACACAAAAATTTTGCTTAATTTTTAATTAAAATTGTAATTAAAATTTCAGAAAAAAAATCAAAATTCAATACTAAATTTCAAAAATTTCATATTTTTCTTATAGAGCTTAAACGCACACACACATTCTCCTTTATTATTAGTAGAGATGGAGGATTTTTTTATTTTTAAGTTCTTCACGATATTCTCCCGGATAATCTGCTCCTGATAGTCGAGACAAGTAACAATTTTCCACATTGATACTGTAAGTTATTACAGAGATTACCCCTCCTGGCCTAGGCCGTGCAGGAAAAATGTGATGCATCTTACTCCAGATTGAACAAAACTTATTTTACAATCTTTTTTTTTTTTTTTTTTTTTTTTTTAGAGAGAGACTGGGAAAAAAACAGTTTCACTGAACGACGTCAATAAGTCCAATTTTTACTTTCTCGTATACGAAGTATACAAAGAGAAAGTATTGTAATCGTCAAAAAATTCGAACTCGAGATTTTGACGAATCTCCACGTTTTAGACCTCACTGAGTCCGAAAAACACAATTTTGGAATCATGTCTGTCTGTCTGTGAACACGATAACTCGAAAACTATGAGAGCTACGGGGATGAAATTTGGTATGTGGTCTTTAAACATAATTTGTAGGTTTCTATCACATTTTGGACAAAATCCGTCCACGGGAAGTCTGTCTGTCTAACTGTCCGCGGCCATGTGAACACTATAACTCAATAACTTGAATAGCTAGATGAATAAAATTAGGTACACAGTTTTATCGTCATGAATGTAGGTCCGTATAAAATTTGGGCCAAATCCGCCAAAGGGTTGACTGTTTGTCGGTCTGTATAATCGCATAGTTGTAAAAATTATATCTCCTAAACCCTTTGGCTTAGATAAATAAAAATTGGTATGTCGTTTGCTAATATTAATTATAGATCTGTGCTCAAATCTCGTTTCAATCCGTTGAAAAAATTTGTCCAAATTGCATATTTGGTTCAAAATGCCCATTGCGACTGTGTGTTGGCGAGCGTTTCCCTTATTTTACTGAAGTCAGTATAGTTGGCTTTTGACTTTGGCGGTCTACGAAGGAAATTGTAGCTTCGGACGCGCTTCGTAAATTATGGCAACCCCTGAATCCAAACCCCGTTCTGACATTCTCCAGATGGAAGGTTGCGTGATATCTGTAGTAAGATTTCGTAGTGAAAAACGATAAATAAAGTTGCGGTACTTCAGAGCGCGTAAAAATTGAGAACATACGCAATTCTTTTTGCAAAATATTAAGTTTTTGGGGATTCATGAATTTGATATGTTTCATTGTAAATCACCATTCATGATTTTTTTCTCAAAATAACTAGGCCTTGGGTAGTTATCCCAAAAATATTTACCTACCCACCCCACATTACAGGTCGTATGCGGGAAAGTTTCGGGGGGGGGGGACCACTCCCGCTGGTTTAATAAGCAGTTCGTGAAAAAGTCCTCGCAATAAGACACGAATATCGGCATTATTTATCAAGCCTTTTAAACTCATTGTCTGCCACCCACTAGACCAGTTTTTTCTGTATGAGGTCCAAATTTCGCAGTCTTTAATTACGTGAAGCACAGATCCCGTTTCTTGGCCGCATGAACATCGCGACGTGTTTTTCGAAGAATCTAGCCTGATGCTCTCTAAAAACTCCATGTGCCGTCAAAATTTGATTTATGTAGAAATCGCCATATAGTCTCTCCAAGTTAACTTTATCTATTAGGTTTTTGGTCCATCGCGCCTTTTTTGAATCATTCCAACGGTTTTGCCACAGGTCCTTTATAATTTTATTTCCTTCATTTCTTCTCTGGTTTCTAGAGGGAACGAAACTGATTGTTTCATATGAAATCAATGTTGCCTCCTTGGCTAGTTGATCTGCACATTCATTCCCAAAATTCCCCATGTGTGCTCTAATCCAAGTCAAGGTTATTTTTCCCTTGTATTCTTTTATGTTATTGATTATGTCCCTGGTTTCTTCTACAGCACTTAATGCTATAAGGGCTGACCTGGAGTCCCTGATTATATTTATTTCTCCTAGGTCATTTGCCCTACATACTGAATTGCCTGTTGAATTGCAATCACTTCAGCCATAAATACTGTACTCGATTCATTTAGTCTAAATTTTCTGTAATCTAGTTCTATTTCATTATAAAATACTACAAATGCTGAACCAACTCTTTCGTCCATTTCGAAACCATCAGTAAATATCATCATACCCTTCATTTCTTCCATGTAGTAATTCCAATCGATGTTCAGAGATTTCCATGGTTGAATTCTTTTTTCGTATTCAAAACTTATCTTTTCATCAATTATTTTATTTAATTTGTTCTTTCTTATTTGCTTAACCATATCATTTTCAATTCTAATCTTTAAGTCCAAAGGCGGACATCCACTCAAGACCTGAATTGCCTCATTTGATACAGTTCTATATGTTTTTGTTATTCCCAAAAGTGTTTGTCTCTGAATCTGAATAAGTTTGTTATTTATTTTTGCAATGTCTTTGTACCAAATTTCGCTACCATATTGTATCAATTTCTCAACAACAGTTTTATAGATTTCTTTTACTACTTGAGGTTTCAGGTCCCACGTTGCCTTTGTTATTCTTCTCAATTTTTCGTTTAACTTAAAGACTTTCTCTTGTACCTCATTTAGGTGAAATATAAATGACAGGTTAAGGTCAAACAATATTCCAAGATATTTTATGGTTTTGTAGTAACTTATTCTTTCTCCGTACATCTTTATCCCTGGAAAATGTGTTATGTCCTCCTTATATTTTACTAAATTTTGAGCTGAATTTTGCAGCCCAGTTTTTTCATTATATCTTGACTATTGTTTCTGAAATGATAAGATGCTGAATAAGAAATGGAGCAAATAGTCCTATTTTCTTGTATTCAGATTTCAGGAATTCTGATGGGCGTTACTTTCTCCAGTTCACTTGCCAATCTCTTGCACTTTTTTGAGGATAAAATTATTAGAAATTATCTAATTTACGGTTAAAGATTCATAGATGATTTGCTTATTTTAAATTCTGATTATTTAGATTTCATTATTAATTGTTATTCAAAAGAACTTGAACTCAATAAAACAAACTCTCATATAAATAAAGGTACCTTTTTAGATATTAAAATTGAAATTTCTAAACAAAAAACTTTGATTGGCCTGTTTGATAGAAGAGCTGAATTTCATTTCAAGTGTAAAAATCTTTGTGATTATTATTCCAATATAGATTCTAGGGTTTTTAGAAACGTAACTTTTAGTCAAGCTAACAGAATTTTTTAAAAAATGTGCAATAATAGAAATGATTTTCTAATGGCTTCCAATGTTTTTTTTAAAGAATCTCAATGATAACCATTTCCCTTTTAATATTCACGGCATTAAAGATCTTATCCTTCAAAGCAGTCTGGAATATAAAATCTAAAAATAATAATAATATAAAATCTTTCACTTTTCATTGGGGTCTAGATGGAAACTAAGGGTTTTTTTTTATTAATTTGTCTAAATGGTTTGATTCCCTATCCTTCCTCTTTGTCCACCTTTTGTTTTGTCTTTCCGAATACAGATGGAGCCATGGTTCTAGTTTTCCTTTAAAAAAAGTGGGGGGGGGGGGGGTGTGTGTGGGGGGGGGGAAATTTAGTTGGTTTGTGATGGCGTGGGGATATTTTTTCTCTCTTCTAAGCATAGGGTACGTTTGTTTTTATGAAGGCTTTTATTCAGTCGGAAGGCTAAATATATTTTTAAATCAATCTTATTAGCGTTTTTATGTTTGTGTTTGGTTTTCCTTTTTCTTTGAAAATAATGCTTTTTAGATGGTATGATCTCCTTTGTCTTTTGTTGGGGAATTTCGAGCTAAGAGAAGCTATATTTGGCGTAATGCAAGCTTCTTCCAGAAAAATTTCCCAAACATTTTGAATCCATTTCGATTATAGTCCTTAGCCCTTGATAAAATATACTAGAATGAAGTCCTTGTTTGTTTAATTCGATTATCTCAGAGCATTTCTTAGTTTTTTGCTTTCTTTGAATGATTTTGATTCATTGTTTTCTGTATGCAATTCCGCGCTACTTAAACATTGTATAATTTTTATTGTCTAAATTTTGTTTCTGTTTAAAATTTAACTTAAATTTATTCTACTTGTGCTAGCTAATTATTTTTAAGTCCTATTTTCTTCATGTTTTCGCGGTGAGATTTCCCGCCTTGAATGGAAAACATAATTATTTTGTCGGAGATTCGAAAAAAAAAAAAGAAATCAGACAGAGAAGGAGTTGGAAATTTATGGAGTTTTGTTTTTAATTTTCCGTTGCGCTAAAAGGTAAAAAAATAATAAATGCAATTTGAAATTTAGAATTTGCGGGATTTTTTTTTTTTTTGCTTTAGCCACGACCAGAATAATAAGTAGCAGTGGCGTAGCTGTCACTTTTGCCGCCCTTCCTCTGCATGTTACAGATAAAAGTGGCCATTAAATTGGCCAAGTTGGAATGTGGTCAAAGTTGTGCAAATCCGAGTGTGTAAAAAGGGAACAGAAAAAAATGGTTGAAAGTCAGTTATCATCTCAATTGAGGAACAGGACACTATTTAACCACTTGTTGTTAATGCATTTGTGCTTTGGTTGGCTCATATTTGTGTACAAATTGTTGACTTACGTTTTGTACTCGGACCAACACGCACTGACTAGTGGTTTGGACGTTGAGTCGGCGGCCTAATCACCGCCACCGACAAGTGTCGCCCGTGTTCATCGTGATTGCCTTTTGTTCCGTGCGACTTCGGCCAGGTCGGGGTTTGTTCTGCTTATCATCATGTTACATAGGGCACATAAACCTTAAAAAAATTCCGGGAAATTTTTTATCAATAACGTAATTCGTCGTTTGAATCCCTCAGTCTCTGCGTATGGGTTGTAAAATCACCCGTCCGTCGTTTGTCTTTCCTTCGTATATCGGCGACCGACAAAAAGGCGAAAATTACGAATTAATTACGTCATTTATTCTTTCTTTTATGATTGTAGAGAAGTCGGTTCTTGAAAAATAAACGGTTTTCGGTTATTCGGGTTTTTTTTCCATCTCCGGTTTAACCTTAACCGCTCAAAATAACCGGTTTTCGGGTTGTTTTTTTCTATATATTAAAAAAACAAACGTCGTTTACAGACAAAATTTTTTCTCAATACTTCTATTACAGGAAATCAATCCATTGGCCAATATTTATCTGTTCTTAAAGACTCTTTCAGTCATCCGTCAACCAACAGACGCCTCGAGGAAACGGCTGTCGGTGATTGGCCTAAGATGATGAAATTCAAGCATCATAAGGTGGTAAATTTTTGTCTAACCGAACCTAAAATCGAGCCTATCTTTTGATCTCGGTTTTTTTTACCCGGTTATTGGATTTAAAAAAAATAACCGGTTATAACCGGGACAAAAAATAACAAAAAAAAACCCCGGAGAACCGAAAAAAAAAACGTTTTTTCGATTAAAACCGTTAGGTTTTTCCCATCCTCAAATGATTGAGCTAGTGCCGCTGCTCCTCTTAGTTATAAAATTGTTTTCCTACATGTCATAAGTCCCCCCTTTCGAAGTGCCATCCGGAGCTTACCTCCCCCCCTTTAACTATGCCACTAATAAGCACGCAACACCTCTATAACTCTCTCATCTCATATATATTTTTTAGCCAAGAATTTCACTTAAAATGGAATCTAAAAAGTGTTTTTCCCCTGTGCGTTGTTATATTAGAAACATCCGATAATTTACATTTCAAAATTATATTTGGTGAACGATGAAATTGAGTATGGAAGAGGAATGGCTGAAGATTTATCAGATACAAAGTATGTTGATCAGAAGTCATCTCTACTAATAATAAAGGAGAATGTGTGTGTGTCTGTGTTGGCGCTCTACAGGACAGACTGCTAGACATAGAGCAACGAAATTTGGCACAAACATCCTTGGAGAGTGAGAATGTGCACCTCGGAGCCGGGTTTTTTTTGAAATTTTAATTAATTAGAAATTAAGCTAAATTTTGGCGATTTTCCTGAATAATTCCCTAACATATTATAGCACAAAAATTATTTTTATACCATCTGAGAATTTAAAAAGTTACCTTTTCAATGATATGAATTAAGTTGCCTTATGATTTTTTCTCTAATTTTAATAAATTTAAAAAAATATTTTTGGCATAATTTGCAGCAATACTTTTCGTTTTTGCAACTCATTCAAACCGTTTTCATTGTTTCAACAAATATTTATTTGCATGTTTCTCTTCCATTGTTGAAAGCTTAGGAAATTTTAAATATGGACGAGTGATTCAGATGGTTGCCATGACTTTCATATTTTCTAAGTATATATAGTTGTGTATTTCATAAAGAAACGGTAACTTTGCTTTGTATACGGTTAAAAAGATCTGCAGAAATCGATTTTCTGTTCAATTATGCGTTATAATTAGCTTAAATATACAAACTTCATAATTAGCTAAATAACATGTAATGATTATTACTTAAAAACTCGAATTATGCAACTCAAATTCTCATAATTTTAGAGTCATTCCGGCTAACCCTTTTCTAACAGCTGAGAGAAATCCTTCCTAAGATGCAAAACATTTAGTGCATATATATTCTGTTATTGTATCAAAATTCAGTTCACAAATACATTTTTTTCCTTTCAAATTCTGTTCAATAAACGGCACTGTCCTGCGCACTGTTTTTCAATTCGTTGCTTGGATTTCTGGGAATGGTTCAAGTCGGTTCACTCGAATAACTTCCGCGGCCGATTTCGCTCAGCATCATCACACAGACGATCTGTTTGTCGCATTCCGCGTCGAAAATGAGCCGTTTTCGTTGTGTTTGAGCAGTAAATCGCACACGGAGAAACACGATTCAGTCAACCCTTTGCCCTCCCAAAACTAATTAGATGCGTATTGTACTTTGCATGTCACATCCGCAGATTAAATTCCTCCAAAGACTAGGCAATTACTTTGGTTAGTAACCACAACAAGTGGTAACGGTCTCGGTAAAAACATGTTTATAATTGTTTGAATAAGAATTGCATCCTATGTGTTTTGAGGGTAAAGTAGGCACGCAACTCACGTCGCCTTAGCGGGGACAACGGAGCTCAAGTTTTCTTTTAATTTGTGGGGCACACAGACATCAAGGCGGCTACCGAAGCGAAATCGCATCAAATGCCCGTAAATGGTCGAATTCGACACTTCTAGTCTCTCTACAGTTGAAGGGGTTCTGTGTCCGATGTGCACAGGTACATTTCCGCACATTATTAACTAGTGGAATTTTCGCACACATTGTAGGTTTACTGGATCCCAGTTACCTTTGGTAGGAAAACTTGGCGAACAACTAGAGGGGCAATAGACAATGCATACTTAAGAGAGTGATTAATGTGTGAGAGTTCTTTTCTATGAGATAATCACCAATTTCCCAAGGGTAAATTGACAATTACATTATTCATTTATTTACAATTTATTTAATATAACGATTAATTTATATGGATTATCTATTGCTTAATTTAAATTATATCTGTATTAGTCACTTGTTTAAAAATAACACTTATTAAGGTCCTTGGCATTTTCCCACGGAAGCATCGTTGTGTTATCAGGGGCACGAAGTGTCATTCTTCTACTGACATTGATTGATTGCCATATGCCAAAGGTTTTCAATGCGCTAAAACCAAGCCAAATCAGATAGACATCGATAAAGTTTACAATACTGCAACTTTTCCAACGCTTGTGCGCAAAGAACACTACTTAATGACTTATTGCAAATGCGACTGTGCGCAAGTTTCACAATACCGTTCAAGGGGTCTATTCTGGTACCCCCAGTTGGGTTGGGAGGTCACTTTTTCCGCACGTTAACAATGGGGAAAGTGACGTCTCCCAACCCAACCGGGGGTACCAGAATAGACCCCCAAGTCGGAAAGAAGTTGTTCATTTGTGATCAGAGCCTTAACCGTTCCGCAACTAGCGGGACATGAAAGACGATTTTAAAAAACACTTTTGGCACAGAAATGCTCTTTGGGATTGTGGAAGAATTTCCTGCCGAGTGTGCAGAAGGAGTTTTCATTCGCAGAACAGGATGTCTCTTACGTAGGCAGCTGCATTGCGGTTTTCCCACAGGGTTTCATCATTTTATTCCATAGCTAACAAGAGTGTAGGCTTTGTTTTAGGAAAATATCGCGCAATTTCAATAACATTTTGATTAATTTATGAATCTAAATTGCAAAACTGTTCTTTTTCTTTCACAAAATTACTCAACGAAGACATATGTGCCCCAGTGTTCACGACGACACTACTCCATAAGGTCACAACAAAATTTGTTAGAATTAAAAAACCTTGTCGCGAAAAGAGTTCTGGCGTGATCGTCATAAACTGTGGATGGTCTACACCTGCTTAGCGTCGGTGGTCTTAAACATGAAATTCACCCTGTCTGAATTCTCATTAAATCATTTTTTCACCGTTCGTTCACTTACAACCCTTGTCTTCTGAAAACAGCACACATCTTTTGGTGGTTGAAAAGCATTCTTACCTTTTGCGGCAGAAAACCATTAAGTCTTCGCACTACGAAAAGATAATGAGACGCATAATTATACACGTGAGTGTAAGATTGATTTAGCTCTTTGTAGCTGAAAAATATCGTTATTAATTTGCTCCATTCCAACAATGAATCTCAGCTTTTGTTGTTGTATGGTTTTCATAATGCGCGCTATCCAGCAAGAATGTAAAAGATCACGCAGAATGTCAGAGTCCGAACCATTATACAAAGAGTTAAACGCCTTGATGGTGGTTAGACGCAAATATTGCAAAAAAGCGCCCATCAGAAAATATATAATTTCAGAACCTAGTAACAATAATCGCTGCAAGCTACCGAAAAACTGCAGAAACTCTCCGGACAACTCAATACTTTTTGACTCATTAGGTACCATATTGCTGGATACTTGTGCAAACATTTAGTGTCATTCATGAACTTTTTTTGTTTTCTGGATAACCTTGGGCGGGAAAACTTAGCGAACTGACAAGGTCGCAAAAAATTACATATTCCCCACATATGAAAGTGCTTCAAATTGCTCTAATGAAAGAGTGTATGCAAAAGACACTGTGCGCAGCACACACAATTTCTAGGATGTGAAAGTGTGGCTCCACTTTGTAAAAATTCCTAACATTCCTTTTCAATGAAATTCGAATTTTTTGAAAGATAAGATTCTTTATCTGAATTGCTTCATGGCTAGACAGGAGGTCGGGGCACGGTTATTAAACAGGCAACTGCCTAGGAGCCTCGATTTTTTTTTTTTTTACTGTAGTTTCAGAGCGATTTCTTTCTGTCTTTTTTGTTTGGTTGGTTGTTAAGGAAAAATAAGGATTAAAGAAAAATTTAGATTAATTTTTAATTAATTAAAATTTCCAAAAAGGGCTCCGAGGTGCACATTCCCACCCTCCAAAGTATGTTTGTGCCAAATTTCGTAACTCTAGGCCCAGTGGTCTGCCCTGTAGAGCATCAGCACACATCCTCCTTTATTACTAGCAGAGATCGAAAAAGAATGCTGAAGTGATATACAACACCATTCAAGAGAAAACAGTGAAGTAACATTTCATTCCCCTGACTGAAGCAATTTCAGGAATGTGAGAATTTCCTGTTCTTCTGTTGGGGTTAAGAGGAGGAAAACTTTAGTATTCAACCAACTGAAATATCTAAGACCCAGTTTGCGGCGCTACGCCATGGTGGCAATTTGAAAGCGGCGGCAAAATCAGGCATGCAGGAAAACAATTTTATAACTAAGAAGAGTAGCACAGCACTAGCTCGGTCATTGTGAACACAAAAGAATAAAGTGATTAATTCAGATATTTCACCTTCTGTCGGTAAATTACCGATATGTAAAAGAAAAACTGGTGGTGGGTGTAAAGTTTCGTAATCTATCTGCAGAGAACAATGGCATCGTCTGACAAATTACATAAATAACAGAATGCTTTTCTCTCGTGAATTTATTTTTAAGATTTATGTGCCCACTGTAACATGCAAAGGAAGGGGGGGGGGCATATTGCAAGTTTGGCATTGGCAAAAACAAAAATGAAATTTGCCCTCATTAAGGTCTTGAAGCAGTAAATGGAAAGATAATTTATTTTGTTTTAAAATACTTTTTTTGGAAAAGCAAGCACAACATGTTTTCTTCTGTGAATATCCATAGTTAGCGTCTATTATGGGTGAATTGAATTGCTACAACACTGAAGTGAATCAGATATAGGGATGTTGGTTATTGCAAAAATAGCCGGTTTTCTGTTATTAATGTTTTTCACCTCCGGTTTAACCCGGCAGTTATAACTGCTCAAAATAACCGGGTTTCGTTTTATTTTATATTTTTATAAAAAGCAAACGCCATTTGCAGACAAAATTTTTTATTAATATTATTTTTACAGGAAATCAATCCATTGGCCAATATTTATCTGTTCACAAAGACTCTTTCAGCAATATGCCAACCAACAGCCGCTTCGAGAAAGCGGTTGTCGTTGATTGGCCTAAGATGATGAAATTCAAAGCTTCGTAACTTGGTAAATTTTAGTCTAATCGAGGCTATCTTCCGATCCGGTTTTTTTACCCGGTTATTGGATTTCAAAAAATAACCGGTTATAACCGAGACAAAAAAAATCAGTTAACCGAAACAAAAAAATCTGTTTTCGGTTTTAACCATCCCTAATCAGATATGTTCGGCGAGACTTCTCGGTTCAACCACATCAAGTTAAAAGAATGACTTAACTCGGTGGTTCCCAATCTGTGCGCCAGACCAGTTAGCAAAGTGATCTTGGTAATGGCGGAAAACATAAAATTAGGTTGGAAGTGCTGGGATAAACTATATTGTTGATAAGATTTAATATTAAGTAAGATTTGTATTTGTTAAAAAGGATTTAATAATTTTCCCAGCTGTTCTCCCAGGTCGTGAAATATCAAAATGTAAACAAACATCTATTCTGCTTGCAGTTAAGTATGGAAGGCAGTGTGGTATGCTGTCATTGGTAAACGTCAGGTGATGTCATCCAGTCAGTGGCCAATGAAATCATTCCACCTGATGCAATGGGTTTCAGTGACCAATCAAGTCATGCCATCTGTTGTGTATGATGCAATAGGTCGCAATTGCCAATCAGATCATACCACCTGTTGGGATTTAAAGACAATGTATGCTTGCATGTAACTAGAAGTGTTTGTTGTCTTGATGTTAGTTGTTGGATGCTAAATTTGCAGTCAGTTAGTTAGCTAGCTTTATTATGAAAGAATTTTTAAGTTTGTTTGATGCAGCTTCAATGAAGAATGTTTATTTTTAAAAGTGTCTCTCTGCTACCATAGTTTTTCACAAATTATTCTAAAATTCTCTTAAGTTTGTATGAAAAATAAAAGTGAAAATTGTACGAGTTCGAAAGCCTATTCACGAAACTAGAAAAAGATTAATATCTAGTAATTGTGTAATAGTTAACTCTCATCCTAAGTTTATGCGAAATTCTTTCGATGCTGTTTTCGTTTGTTTTGGCGTTGAACTAATGCTTTTTTAAAAAATGGAATAAAATGTGAAGTTAAAAATCAATCCTGCAAATATCAGTCTGATCATTTGATTCTTAATCTAACCCAAGCCTCTGGCTTTATTAATAAAAATCATTTTTGTGCTGGGAGGTTGGGGGGGGGATGTATAACAGTAGGGGGTACTCAAAAATAAAGCAATTAATCGAGTGAAAATAGGTCGGGAATTTCCCACTTAACTGATAAGATTCTTTGTTGCGTTTTAGCATGTGCATTCTATTGCTTAGGGAAGATGCACAAACCCCCTGCCCAAATTCAACTGGAGAACCTCATCAGTAGAAATAACATTTTGTTCTCATTCAATTTTTTTTGGATACATTTCATTTTTCTCCAAAATCGTCTCGCGAATGGAATGTGTCCTTATCGTATTTGAAAGTATTTACGTTCCTGCTATTTACAAGTTTTGGTGAGGCTCACTTTTCATGAAAATCAAACTATGAATTTATCGTAAAATATTTACCCCTTTTGTCACAAAATTTGAAAAATATTTCAGCCA
This sequence comes from Araneus ventricosus, assembly GCA_013235015.1. NCBI lineage: Eukaryota > Metazoa > Arthropoda > Arachnida > Araneae > Araneidae > Araneus > Araneus ventricosus. The sequence goes on along the minus strand of BGPR01016480.1, from coordinate 3,158 downwards.
TTTTTGGTATCCACCACCGAAATTTCAGAAGCACATATCATAATTTTTATTTTCTAATTTTTTTAAGGGATATTATAGCATCACATAGTACCATGATTCATGAAGCATGTGCAAAATTTGAGCTTGAGAGCATATAAGGATTTTGCTTAGTGCAACAAAGGATGCATTAAATAACAGACCCTCAGCTCTACCTCCTAAACAACATTTTTGGCATTAATCACCAATTATTCATTATTGAAAAATTTCCAAACGCACAAAATCTTAGTGACTTCAGTCACAATGAACTAATGTATGCTACCGAGACTAGAGACATACAATAACAAAGCCGATGCTTGAATTTGGATGACAAGTTGGCTTTGGATCTCTAATGAATGAAAAAAAGTTAGAATAATATTAATTTCTTACTTATTTGGAGGATCAATATTATTCTAACTTATTTTCAATCATTACAGACTTTAGTTTTACAAATTTTATTTAAACTTGAACAATGTGGTTGGAATTGACTCAAATTGACAGTTTTAAATGATATTTTCAAAAATGTTTTTGGTTTAAAGCATCGATATGAAACATATATACTTTTAAAACTTAGGGTAACCATAGAGCAGATATTAAACAGTTTTGTAGAAATTTTTCACGTGTTACAGGGTTTATACACATTTCCTTAAAAGAAAATCAAGGACTTTTAAGGACTAAAAAACCAAAAAATAAGGACCTCTAAATTGAATA
>BGPR01016479.1:22016-34454 GCA_013235015.1 Araneus ventricosus | reverse complement strand
GGCTGGTTTAATGTTCTCTAGGAGATATTTGCACTGCTGAGATGTTTATTTCTTTATGACTCCTACCTGTTGAATGATTATGTGTTGAGATATAAAAAAAATTGACCAATGTACTGACCAATAAATCCATCATAACTTTTTGGAATGAAAAATAGAATGATAAAACCTTGATATAGCAAAAAATGACATGCAAACAGAATCACAGCGTAAATATTGCAATGCGTAGAAACAATAAAGTCATTGGCTATGTCTGTATTGATCAATATGTAATATTTCATGACTTTTGTAACATTAACGTAAAGGAATCTACCTTTGCCTTCAAGCTTGCCGAAAAGGGATTTTTTTTATTTGTAGGCGGGGTTTGGGAATTAACCTCCCACCCTTTTCCCCATATTTATGTGTATGCTTTAGAACTAAATTTGAAATAAATTATTGTTAAAAGCCTCCAAATAGACAATTCATTTTAATCTGCATCGGAAGTCACTTCATACGATCTTGCAAATATAGTAAACTCGGGTTAACCGAAACCCGCTTTATCCGAAATACCTCTGAAATCAGAAATTCAAGGAAAAAAACCACGTACTGTACTGCACGGGAATAATCGCGAAGGCGATATTTTTTTGCAACGATAACCCAACTTTATTTCTTTTAAGCCTCCCGAAGAAGGCCAGTGCTTAATTTTAGAATGCTAAAATTAAGCACTGGTCACTTAATGGGGTATTGACAACATTAATTACGAAACAATTTATCTGCTCCTGTCAGGCGCATTGCACCCTAACTCGCCGGTGCGAATAATACTCCCAACGAAGGGTTAACTTTGATAAAGAACGTATTGTTTAGCAACGGATTCAGAAACCCTTCGCGCTATTACGCATGCGCCGGGCGGAGTTATTGTCATCCAAATAGGGGGAATTAAAGAATGGGAGGGTGATGTTTACATTTTACGGAGCGTGATCTAACAAAGAACTCCGGAAATGCGCTCATGTGACTCATTGCCTGACAACCCTTTCCGGTGTATAATCGTATAAAAGTGGTATTCTCGGAGTCCGTTGCTGAACAGTAAGTGCAGCCTACGAAGAGAGATTTCAGTTCGTTTTACACTTTAAAAAATTCAGAATTACGTACTGTAATTAGATACAAAATAGAAATAGGTGTTCATGGCTTAGTCGAAAAAATCGTTATCCGAAACGCCCCCCCCCCACTTTAAGTCGGTCAACAGGGGTTGTACTGTACAGTAGAACCCTGCTATTCCGAAATTCCGGTTAATTCGAACGGATTTTAATTTAGAAAATAATTTGTAATTGAAAAGATTACCTGAAATCATTTAAATATACACACTAAAAACAACGGAATGAATCTCTTCTTGAGTTCGCCGTAAGGTAAGGTCACTTCATAAAGGAGTGCATCCATTATTCTAATGAAAAGGGGAGACATATTCTCTTTCGATTGCTTTTGGACAAAAGAATTCAAGAGATAGTAGTACTGAGTACTTATAACTCACATTTTTTTTTAGCACACATCTTTTTCTTTTCTATTTTTATTGGAATTTCGGGTAATCCGAACAGGCGCCGGTCCCAATTAGTTCGGATTGGCGGGGCTCTACTGTATTTGAATGAGAGCGAGCAATTATATCTTGATTTTACATAGTTTATCTACATTTTTCTCTCTCTTATAAAAGTTACACATTCATATTCACAACTTTCTGCTAAGGAAGTGTTGAAAGTATGCATGCCATTCGATCATCGAAGACTCTTCCAGTAAAGTTAAATGCCAACAATATCCCGCATGTGATCTTTAAAATCATACGAACACATCAATATTATATGCAGAGATAAGGCTAATTAAGGATAAGGATAATTAAAAATAATCACTAGGCTTTAAATGCTATTATTTTCAGAATTTTTTGGTTGCGATGAAGGGGTTCAATCAACGCTCGTATTAAGATAAATAAAGAAGAGCGATTAATTAATTGAAAGCTTTATTTTTCATAAAAGAATCGAAATAAAGAAAATACAGACGATATTGGAAAACAGCGATCTAAAACATTTTATTTACAAATCTGAAATTAATTTTAAGAACGCTCGTGCATCAACGCACGGAAGAGACAAGCTTCAATTCGGCAACGCACGAGCAGTGAAAATCTTAAGTTGTTAATTTTTATAAAATCAAAATTTATTCATAAGATGTTTGTCATCGTCATCAACGTGAGTAGCAGGCTTCGATTCGGTCACCGTAATATTAATCAAATTTTCAGTTTTAATCGGACGGAGAAGCAGATGCTAAATTTTTATTTTCATATTTTTATTTTTCCACGTGAACTAAAAGATGCTGCGCAAACGCTGGTTCGGTAATGTGACCTGACCTTACGTCCCGTTTAATGGCAATCTGTCCCGTTGTTCCCAAGAACAGCTTCGGGACGCTAAAATGTTCCATTTTCAGAAAGAGAGCAACCCAGGATAAGAATTTCAAACAAGAAGATGCCAAAAATTAAAAATTCTTACGGCAAAAACACATTTGCAAGTCGCAATTTATAAAGCATCGTTAATTACCAAAGTTAATTTTTGGAACCATGCCAAGAATTTCATTCTTTTTTTAAATCTACACCAAATATATTGAAGCAAAAATGCGTTCTTCAGAAAATACAAGATCGCATGAATTGTTTATTTTCACATGTTTATTCTTGTTCTTTTCATTAACTCTTTAATAACGAGGCGACTTTTGGAATTGGAGAATTGGACTCTCCCAACCTGGGTAGTCATTTACCCGACCACCCCATCCCCTGCTATAACCTTCCCTTAAGGCGCACGGAAATTGGCTGTGGTTGGCTAGGATAATAGGACCCCCTACCGCGTTTATCTCCTAAACGATCTCAGAACCTCACCTCCCCTCAAAAGAAGCCAACCGCCTCAGACCGGCCTTCGTCGCTGTTAAGGGGAAATTTCTAGACCGCCTCGCTCGGTGTGAGAGGGTTAGTAAATAAAAACTGAAGAAATATGTGTTTTCTTGCATTCAAATAATATTACCGAAAAATTTTAAAAATGTCCCGTTTTGAGGGGAAAAATAGATGGTCACTTTATGGATCGGTGATGTGGTGCTGACAGTTCAGACCTTTATAAACGAATCCGAAACTGTCCATATTTTACAGTTGGCGAATTCTTCACTTGGGTATACATTAAAGACACTGTAAAAGTACCACCATTGCCAATTCTTTGGAATGTGCTCCAGTACCGTGTTACCAACGTTCTTGCGGACATAGGCATTGGCATGCTCTCGCATCCCTAGTGAAAATTTATCCATCGTACAGATGTGTGCGATGTGAAAGGAAAGCATAAAAAAATCTGTACCTATTCAAAATAAAATTGGAATGTTACTATTTTTCATCGGGGATTTTTATTTTTATAGTTGTAATGCTTTTTGAAATGTAATGATTTAAAATCCGATGATTATTGTGTAATTACACTGTGTTATACATGCAATAATTTCGCATTTTTCTATTTTTTAAAACCGCTTCTTAAATTTTAATTCATAAAATTCTTTCTACTTAAGATCTAGTATACGAATAACTGTCACTGTAACTCGCTGAGATCCGGTTTTAACCGCTCTAAAGCGTTCGGGAATTTCCCCGTGTCTCAGCAGTATAAAAAGGGTTAACGGCAACCTTCTTTCTCTTTTGTAACCATGTAAAACACTTTGAAAGACTTGCTGCTTTCGAGCGAACTTTTCGGAACAATGGTCACGACTTCGACCGAAATGAATTATCCTTCGAATATTTAAATTTCTCTGTTCAAAACGGAAAACAATCTGCATTTTCGACTTTATATGGAATAAAAAGAAATTAAATCGACTTCGACCTGCTTATTTAGAATTATGTTTCATACATATACTAACATGTTATATATGTTATGCTAACATGTTATATATGCTATGCTAACATGTTATATATGTTATGCTAACATGTTATATATGTTATGCTAACACGTTATATATGTTACGCTAACATATTGTATATGTTCTAATATATTCTTACGAATATGCTCTTTAGTGTTACGAATTCATGACTCCGAATATATCTGCTTCTCACTTAATTTATTGCCCAGCAATCCGAAAGCTTACTCTACCGAGCAATAATTCATTTTGCTCCCAGCACCTAAATTCTCTTTTACGTTTAATATGTTATTGTGTTGATGGCGCCTTTATTTTCTAGCGTTTCACGACAGACGGCTCCTTCACCGCTGCATTTAAGGAGGAAATGAAATTAACTAATCATAATAATGCATTCTTCTAATTACACAATGGGCTGCTGAGATCATTTCTGCAGCTTAAGGAAAGGTAGGGCCAACTTAATTATTTATTTTATGGGACTTAATTTTCCGTTAAGACGTACTTAGTGGTTCATTCAGCACGATTCTTAGTGTGACATTGTTTCCTTAATGGATTAAAAGGATCAAAATAAGGAAAACAGAATTTCATTTATGTCTTTATAACATTTCTACGAAGTAATGAAGAAATATTTCTCAGTTTGGGTGCATATTACATTTGGTTTAATTTTTTTGCAGGCACTTTCTAAAGTGATATGCTTTTGATCCTTTTAAGAGTAAAAACACTTGAATATGCTATTATTATATACTATTATCGTATTTAAAATCATAGCAATATTATTGACCGAGGTAAGCGAGGTCCCGTTTAAACTTGACCTTCAGGCACTTTGTATGCAGTTTCCTCCCAAGCACATTGTTTAGTTTTCTTCGAATTTCGCTTGAATATTCCTTGAAATCATCAAAACTGATGTATATATAAGAATTTTGATTAAAAAAATCCGTTTCAAGTTGGGCATTTTAATGGTTTCAACGTTTGACGAGTCAATGGGGAGTTCGGTACCATCAAAATATTTCAGTCATTTTGGTAACGGCGAGATATTTAATAGTAATTTTGCAAATACTGATGAAAGCAGAGAATTGTGCAAATAATTCGCATTCGAAAAAAACAACAACAAAGAAATTGTCTAACTTTAAAAGACCGCGTTAAAGAGCAGATCTTCGATTTTCTTTTTTGGGACGCGAGGTCTTCTGTTCACAGAGCTACTAGTGGAAATTAACGAGATTATTATTTATAAATACACTGTACTCCGTTTTTTTCCCGGACTTTTTCCGTATATTTGACGGTTTAAAGCTGTTTTGTTGACAAAACGGTTTTTCACCGTTTTCCGCTCCAGCCATAAACGGTTTAAAACCGTCAGTACAAATTCTATTTTCCGTCATACGGTATTGCTTTCCGTACGATAACTTTCCCTTTTCTTAAATGTAATTTTATTGCATTCATTTCATGTTTTTAATAGGGTTCCATCTCCGCTATTGTTTACACATGTTGCAGTAACCTGTTGTCACTCATGAAAGCTAACCTTAAAACACGTGTTCTGGCAATAGTTGAGTTTTACACCACTAGGTGGCGCCACTAGAGCTATAGTGACTTTAAAACTCAAATAGATTATTTTTATTTCATTTTCAGAAGTCTCCGGTGGTCTAGTGGTTAGAGCGACTGCCTTTTATTTCTAAGAACGCGGTTTCGATCCCCGGCTCGGAGGAGTTAGAAGTTTTGTCACCATCTTGCATCGAAATCGTCCAAGTAAGTTCGATTAAAAATTATATTAATGAAACTAATAATTAAGCCTTGATTAATTAATATTCCTAATTGATAATACACATCGGCACATTTCAACTCAACTCGAACAGAAGGAGAAAAACAACTCAACTCAGTCGATGACGTCACTTACTTCGATGACTTAATTTTTACGGAGAAAACTTGATTTCATACGGTGAAAAACCGTTGTGACTACGGATTTACTTCCTAACTTTTACGGGAAAAACTTGTTCCTGTATGGTAAAAAACCGTTGTGCCTTCGGATTTACTTCGTAACTTTAACGGTTTTGCAGAACCAACCCAGCTGCCAGTTTAAAACCGTAAATTTTACGGGATTTTTTTACAGTGTAGGATCAAGCTACAATATGATAATTTGCCGTTACATGTATTATTTATATACTGCATTTGCACAGTGTGCAATGCTAACATTTTCAGCGTTGAAAGAAGGTGGATATTATTTTAAACTGATTTTTATCCGCCTCAAAATTTCACATAAACATCATCACGGAGAAGAAATAAAAATTGCAACCCTGTTGTTCATTGACGAAGTATCCTGTCACCTAGCGAAAGCGTAAGAGTGGACTTATCTTCCCGGTCCCAAGTGAGGGCCGTTTCCGATTCATAACTATCTGCAGCATAAGTGCATGGTGAATCTGAAGATCCAGATCTCAGGATTCACCGTGAGTTGTTTTCATAGATCCAAACGAGCTTCTGGTTAAAATGATGATTTTATATTCTGGCCTTTTTCAAACGTTATGCCCGGCTGAGAATAATTTATTTATTTTTATAAATTTCATCAGATTTGTTTCATTTTATACAATTTTATGTAACTTGGAATGTTTCATGTTTGTAAAGATGGGATTTTGTTATCGATATATCACTTGCTTGCTTATTTGCCAGTGTTTTCATATGTTGCACTTGTATGTCCTTCATGGCAAAACCCTATTTTAATGTCATCATGCCCAGTCATGTGAAGTCGTGTTGATAGTTAATGCCGTGACACAGGAGTAGGTAGTACGCATATGCCGACTAACTTACTATAAGAAATAAACGACTCATGTTATATTTTTAGTAAGTAAAAACCCAGATATATTCACAAGTAGTTTCTAACCTTCATGCTACGCCAATACCAGCATATATACTCAAAACGTAACCGGAGAATAAATATTGAAACGTAGCGTTTCCCGCGCCACCTCGTGATCGGTTCCTTGTCGATGACGCCATGTCGTGCACTGGCGCGGAATCGGCAGTCAGTGTGTTAATAATTTCAAAGCAAATCAATCAGTTAATTTATTTTATTTATTCCAGAAGAATATTACCAGATGTTGGCGAATTCGAGAAAAAATTGATATCATGAGTCCATAATATTTATAACAATGAGCAATCAAAGGCTAAAATAAAATAAAAAATAGAATAAAATAAAATAAAAATAAAAGGCTAAATAGCAGAAAAATAATTAAAATAAAAATTTTCAGCTGTTTAGTGCACTAATAAAAGTGTGTTTTGACGTAGAATTACGTCCCTCCATAGTGGTCTATTGGCGTGTCGAGAAAGGAAAAAAGTATGTCGCTTTTCGAGCTAAAGTTAAACGCTTATAGCTCCGCAACCAAATAACATAGAGAGTTGGTTTTAGTTTCATTTAACAGAGAAAGGTAAACATTGAAGATTGCGAAAAGAATTTTAAAATTTAGAAGTACGATTTAATCACAATCGAGCGGCGAAGTTTGTAAAAATCACGAAATATTTTGATGATGTCACAGCGACCGATGCGCGCACGCAGACTAAGGCAATTCATTCATCGATCGTGCGAAATATCACTCAAGAATTATGGAATTATGGAAATCCACATAAAGAGCTGGTTTTAGTTCCAGCTAACAGAGAAAGGTACACATTGAAGATTGCAAAAATAATTTTAGAATTTGTAATTACGATTTAGTCACAGACGAGATGCAAATTTGTTGAAAATCACGAAGAATTTTACATAGATAGAGTCACATAGTCACATAGTCACACTAGACTAATAGTCACTATAGACTATAGAGTTAATAGTCACATAGAGCTACTGTAGTCACAGGAAGTCACAGTTGAGTAAGGTAAGTAAGTCTACGGCCCTCAATCGGCGGCCGTTTTATATATTTTTTGCGCACCCTCTGAACCAGAAAGACACGTGCTGTCAAAAGTGAACTGCATCAACCTTCATACAATCTAAACACGAATCCATCACTGCAAGCACAAGCGTCCAGAATCAATCACTTGTTTTTTTCCTTCTACTCTTATATTCAATCTTTTTATCTCCCAAGCTTGCATTCGGAGATGAGATGAAGAATTTTTTACACACATCTTGTTGGGCCCAAATTCGTTCAGAAAAGTATTTTTTCAGGAATAAAAAGGCGTTGGAAAGTGAGATTTCGAAACCTGAAACTCTGCAGAGGAGAGAGAAAAAAGTGTGCAAAGAAAGTAGAGCGATGAAAAAAGATGGAGTCTTCGTGACAGCAAATGGTCAAGCGATATCTTATGACAGCTCATTTTCGTCCGATGATGGACAGCACTGAGCGTCCGAACAATTTTTCCTATTCCTCCATTTTTTCCTCTCCATTTCTTGTCGATGTTCTGGAGGAAGTGATGTTTTCTGGTTCATAACAGTCATTTTGTCGCCGTATATATATATATAGTTAAAATATCGGCCATATAAAGATATCATCTCGCGCGATCACGATTCGAAAAATCGTTTGCGCTTTCAAAATGTTTTTGGAATGATTTGTATTCTATATGGCGTGAAGGTTAAATTGTAAATGACTACTTCAAATAACATTTTCTTAGAAACTTTAAAATAAATGAATTTTTTTTAAATCTCAGAGACGGTATGTATTGGAATGACTAAAATCTTGTAAATCAAATTAATGACACCTGTATTCAGGGAATTTTAATTGGATAACGATTTTATTACAAAACTTATTTTTAAGTGGCTTGAAAATTTTAAGAGTGATATTATTTTTCTGTAATATTTCTAAACATCATATATCTTTACAGAGAGTTTCTTAATTAGAATGTCCTAAATATACTTTAACCCTTAAATGCCCAGTGTTGCCTTCAGGCAACATGCCCAATTTTGTCTCCTAAAATCTTGAGAATAAGACTGAAGCTCTAATGCCTGTTGTTACCAATTGGATACATACTGAAGAACTTATTAATTCAATTTACAACATACAGATGGAAGGCAGAGGACTGATGAGAAAATAAAAATAAATTAATGTTTTTCCTTGAGGCTGCATCTTTTTACTTCCTCGTATACAAAGTATACAAAGAGGAAGTATTTTAATCGTCAAAAAATTCGAACTCGAGATTTTGACGAATCTCCACGTTTTAGACCTCCCTGAGTCCGAAAAACACAATTTTAGAATTATGTCTGTCTGTGTGTGTGTGTCTGTGAACACGATAACTCAAAAACTATTGGAGCTACGGGGATGAAATTTGGTATGTGGTCTTTAAACAAAATTTGTAGGTTTCTATCAAATTTTGGACAAAATCCGTCAACAGGAGGTCTGTCTGTCTGTGTGTCCAAAGTCATGTGAACACTATAACTCAAAAACTTGAATAGCTAGATGGATTAAATTTGGTACACAGTTTTATCGTCATGAATGTAGGTCCGTATAAAATTCCGGATGCTAACATTAATTATAGATCTCTGCCCAATTTTCATCTCAATCGGTTCAAATTGCATATTTAGTTCAAAATAAACAAATAAATAAATAAAATAAATAAAATGCACATTATGACTGTGTGTTGGCGAGCGTTTCGCTTATTTTACTCAAGTGAGTATGGTTGGCGTTTGACCTTGGCGGAAATTGTAGCGAGCCGCAAACACGCGCTTCGGAAATTATGGCAATCCCCAAAACGAAAATTCGTTTTGACATTCTTCAGATGGACTCCTGTGATTAACCAGAGGTGTAGTGAAATGTTGTGCGATATCTATAGTAAGATTGCGTACTCAAAAACGATAAATAAAATTGTGGTACCTCAGCGCGCGTAAAAATTGAGAACATACGCAATTTTTTTGCAAAATATTAAGTTTTGGGGAATTCATTGTAAATCACCATTCATAATTTTTTTTTCAAAATAACCAGGCCTTTTTAAATACCCCAAAAATATTTACCTACCAACTGTGTGTTTACCCATCCCACATTACTGGTCGTATGCGAGAAAGTTTCGGGGAGGCCACTCCCGCTGGTTTTATTTGTTTATACGCTTGCGAATAACATTTTATTCTATAATGTGAAGGAAATTCCTTATCTGTATTATTAGTTATTAAAATTCGTCTGTGTTTACTAATATTATAGAATTTTATCAAGGAAATTTTTTTCAGAAATAAGCCCAGTGTTGTCGATTGGTAAAAAACTGTTTTTGACCACCCCTAAACCATACTTAAAACAAGTAGTATAAAAGTATTTTCCGCATGTTTTATTCAAGAAATGGAAGTCAAAAACATTTTTACATCAATTTCAAAATTTGGGTTTTTAAGAGTTAAATTATTATCACATCAATGCCTCCAAAAGAAGTACAGAATCGGTTTTTAAATATATTGTTTAAAAACATTTTTATTGATTCAAAAATGGCGTATTTATTCATATAATAAATTATAAAAACATTATTCATATATATAAAGAATAATGCATTCTTCTTAGTAAAAGAATCCATTATCAAAAACATTTTAAATATCGTCTTTTTTCTCACAACTGATCCACCATATATGCAGCATCTTACACATTTTTTATTAAAATTCTGTACAACGAAATATTCTTTTCATACTCCTTCTGCCACCACTTCGAGAAATAATTCATCTGTAATCTCTTTATTCTATTTTTTAAAAACTTTTGCAAATTGTTCTAGTACTATTTGATAACCTATTTTTTCATTATCACTTGATGTTTTTTCTGAGAAAATGACCTGTAGCAAGTTTTCTTTCAGGCAAATCATGAATACCCAAAAGCAAAAGAAGAAAAAAGTTCCTAGTTAAAATTCATGAGATCGAAGAAGTATTTAAGAAGTTGAATCGAAGAGCAGTAATTATTTTTTGGAATAATTTATTAACAATTGATTGAATATTTTTATTATTAAATAAGGGGACTATAATTTCTTATTAATAGGAAATAATGCATAAAATATCAACCTTTTCCTCTTACAGATTTTCCTAAGTTTTGTTATTATTTTCACTTCCAGTTATTGTATATACTGCTCCTGTAGATTCAATTAGTAGAATTCCTTGTTCGGAATAGCACGCATTAAGGTATCCGACTGGTTTAAAATCGTCGTTTTTGATGAAATTATCAAAAAAAGTTTATGACTTAATTTTGTGGCCTGTTTAATCATCTTTCTAAAACTGTCTCACTTTTTACTCTACGGGAATTACAAATGGAGTTACAGCTGTTTTATTACCGAATTGTAAGCATTATTTTATGTTGCATGAAAACTTTAAATGTGTTTTCTGAGAAATGATATTTTTGAGGAAAACTGTCGACCATAACATTGATTTCTCAAAAAGTTATTCAAGTATTGATATGAAATTTACTGGGATTGCTTTCTGTAATATGCTTTTTTGTACTCTAAAAACTAAGGTCAATTTTAAAATCAAGTATTATTTATAAGCTTAAATATAAACGAAAAGCATTTTTTTATGAAAAATTACCAGTTTAGTAAATATGTTCAGCTATATCTCAAAACTATTTTGAAGTACAAGAAATATTTTTGAGCATAATACAGATAACTGTCATAAAAATGCACTCTTACAAGGATTTATGTATATTTAGAATATGATTTTGTCTATGGCTGCTAGCCTAAGGCAAATATTGTAGTCATATTTCTTCAAATTTCTCATTTTTTTTTTAAATATTATTTTGAAAGCCTAATTTTACAATATTTTCATAGTTTTAAAGCATATGCAATTGAAAAATAACATTAAAAAATATATATAAGTTATTTTTCAAAAAAATGTCTCCGAACACAATCGGATACCTTAACTGAATTTCCAGTTTCTATACTTCATTGAGAAACATTTTTAATTCAACGACTCAATGATTTACACAAAAACACATCTTCTCTGTTTTTTAAATTCAATTGGGTTTTTAACTCCAATGAGATTTCTTTTTATTTCCCACGCCAACCCAGCTTACACAGAGGGTGTGAAGCTTGTCATGCGTCGGAGGAAGAAAAAATTCGATATAAATATATTAAAATAGTGCAATAATAATACAACGCAATATAAATATGTCAATGGAAATACATTAATATATATATGAAAGATCAGGCTTTAAAAAGGTGAAAGGCAGTCCATTGTCATCAAGGAAGAGACGATATTTGTTTAAATCTTCTTTTATTTAGGCATCAGGCGTTATTTCTTCATAAGTAAAGTATTTAATTTGTTTGCAGCTCCATGACCAGAATTCAGAAGTTTACGCCCGAGCGGCGCGTTGTTGTTGAAAGCTTACATGCCGGCGTGAAAAAGGGCAGAAATGAATGCGCAGAACGCTTAAGTACCCAGAATAGGGAATTCCCCTTGAGAAACTCGTGATTTGCAAAGAAAGTTGTAGTGCGTTAATTATGATGAAAGTGGAAGTATTTAAAATGAGGTGTCGTTAAGATTATTTATGAAAGTTAAAAAATTAAAATATCATATATATATATATACAGAGTGTACAAAAATGAAGTGATTCATTTCGAAAATTAATAAAAAAAACCTAAAAACGTTGGAACTACTGTTTTTTTAAAAATGATAGCGCATCTCAAAAAGGTTTTTTTAAAAATGAT
>BGPR01016479.1:9861-22006 GCA_013235015.1 Araneus ventricosus | reverse complement strand
AAAAAGGTTTTTTTAAAAATGATAGCGCATCTCAAAAAGGTTTTTTTCAGATAGGTAACACACCAATTCGGTGGTCTAGGGGGTCGTAAATTACTGGAAATCAGAAAATTTTTCGTGTTACCTATCTGGAAAAAAATTGAGATGCGCTCTTATTTGAAAAAAAAGGAGTTCCAACATTTTTAGTTTTTTAAATTAATTTTTGAAATGAGTCGCTTCATTTTTGCACACCCCGTACAATATGCACAGCACCCACCTTCAGCAGAAGATACTTTCATAATAATAAACAAAAAGAGGTAATAAGTAAATATACGTAAATAAGAATAAACAAAAATTTAATAAAAAAAACAAAATTTATAAAGATAAACAAAGGTAAAAAAAACAAATTAAATTTATAAGAAGTATAATTTCATCCAACAGGGGCAAGGAACAACAGGTGCGCTCAAAAGCATACTGAAAAAACGAAGTATGCAATACAATTTAGAAAAGAGAGAGAGAGACTAAAGTATCTATAATAGAATTTGGAAAAAAATGAATCCAAGATGCATATGAGATGCTTTATACGCAGTTTTAATAATTATTTATTAATTTTAATATAATTACTTTTAAATGCGATTCATTTCAACTATTGTTTTTTGGGCGCGCTTATAATATGCCTCATATTAGGAGTATTATAGTAGTCATGTCTCAGTTCACATGCTTCTTTTTTATCTATGATGTCTTACACTTTAATTTTTATAGTTAAATACCTAAGATATATATTTTGCGCGTATTATTTTACTTCCACCTGGCTACAAAATCGTTATTCTGATTTCCTACAAATTGCTCTCATTAAAAAGACCGTATTTTCTAGAATCCACCGTGAAACTAGGAACCAACGGGAGTGGCTTCCCGAAACTTTCTATTCTTTCTATTTTCTTAATATTTTGCAAAATAATTGCGTACGTTCGCAATTTTTACGCGCTCTGAGGTACCACAACTTTATTTAACGTTTTTGAGTGCGAAATCAATACTGTAGATATCACACAAGATTTCACCATACCTCTGGTTAATCACAGGCGTCCATCTGGAGAATGTCAGAACGAAGTTTAGTTTTAGGGGGTTGACATAATTTCCGAAGCGCGTGTTTGCGGCTCGCTACAATTTCCTTCGTAGACCGCCAAGGTCAAAATCCATTCATACTAACTTGAGTAAAATAAGCGAAACGCTCGCCAACACACAGTCGCAATGTGCATTTAAAACCAAATATGCAATTTGAACAACTTTTATTTAACGGATTGAAACGAAAATTGGACACAAATGTACAATTAAGGTTGGAAGGCCACATACCAAATTTCATATATCTAAGTCATTATCTTAAAAAGTTATTGTGTTCACAAGTTTGCGATTATACAGACCGATAGACAGTCAACCCTTTGACGGATTTGGCCCAAAATGTTATACGAACCAACATTCATGATGATAAAACTGCGTACCAAATTTTCTCCATCTAGCTATGCTGGTTTTTTAGTTATAGTGTTCACATGAAAGTGGACAGACAGACAGACTTCCCATAGACGGAATTTGTCCAAAATGTGATAGAAACCTACAAATGATGTGTCAAGATCACATACCGAATTTCATCCCTGTAGCTCTAATAGTTTACGAGTTATCGTGTTCACAGATACACAGACAGACATAATTCTAAAATTGGCTTTTCGGACTCAGGGAGGACTAAAACGTGGAGATTCGTCAAAATGTCGAGTTCGAATTTTTTGACGATTACAATACTTTCTCTTTGTATACTTCGTATCCGAGAAAGTAAAAAGAACAAGGATTAATGCCCCAGATTTTAGACATTCATTTATAATATCTATAGAAAATTCAACCACAACGTTCAATCCATTTTGTATTGAACGATTTCAATAGCATAAAAATGAAGAGAAAATAAAAACTGTCAAAGGTGGGTGCTGATATCTGAGAGAAAGGAATCTTGTTTCTGCCTTTCGAGCTTGGTGATTGAAACCAAAACGTCGTTAACACCCAAAAGGCGGCCATTCACTTCACAGACAAACTGTATATTTTCGAACGCGAGAAGGAAAAACCTATAAAAATCTATGGAAATGTGCCAAAAGTTTTGCCATGGTTGGAATTCCGTCTGGACTGAAATCGGAACGAAAACTCAGAAGCACCCTGAAAGAGGCTAGCGAAAAGAACAATGCATTGCGTAGATTGAAACCTCGCTTCGAGGGTAGCATAAATTAAAATCTGCTTACTGAGGAAAATCGAACAGCGATTAAAAAACAGCTGTAGAGAGGGAAAGAAGATCGCTTCCCCTACCTTCGTTCAGAGTTAGCGGCCTTTTAAATGCAAGTGAATGGAGTGCCTGTATATTTCGATTAAAATGGGTGGGGTAAAAACCGGGCGTACGACAAATGGCATGCCTATATTTCAAGAGAATGGCCGGCTTAAGGTCCATGAAGATAAGTGCGAATGTTGGGCTTAAATCTAAACCAATTGATTTAAAATGGGAAAGCAAAATACACCCAAGCGATCTCAGAGATCGCTGCGCCTGACTATCTAAATTGAAAATAGTTTGAAATAGTTTAGGATACACGCTCATTTATATTTTGGCTTCCGATTGCTATGTTTCTGAATATCGTTTGATATTCGGGAATGTCATTTGCTGTTTCATATTTCACCTTATATTTGGCGTGGCATAGTCATGCCTATATCTTGCACAAATTAATCTTACTCACCAACAAATTTTGAATGAAATATAAACTACACACTTCATTTTTAGTAGAATTTCTAAATAAATCTTTATTATTAATAAAAATTAAAGGTTAAAATTAATTAATATTATTAATGTGAAGATTAGATAAATATTCGAAAAGCATGCAAAGAAAGTAAAATTTTTAATTCAACAGTCAGTTAAATGTTGCGATTAGACCAACGACAACAAGCATACTTTACTAGCAACAATTATAACCGGAATTTTAAAGGTTTCAACACCCAATTAAACAATAGAATGAAATAAAGAAATCGCAAAATGGCGAATTTTGTTTGAATGCATTGAGAGATTGCTGACAAAAATGGAGAAAGAAAAGAATTCAGTGACTTTTACAGAATAATACGTATTAATAAAATATTTCATTCTCCGTATCGAATTCCATTTTATTTTATTCCGAAAATCGAATGAAAAATGTAATTCTTAAGTCAAAGTGAATTCAGTTTACGTAAAATCGATGTTTAACGTCGAAGAGAACTTTGCCCAGAGCCGGAAATAATCGTGAGGGTAAACCAATATAGGCGCCCTTTCTTTTGCCACAAGATGGCAAATATTAATAAAAAACGGATAAGAAGAGAAAAGAGATGAGAAATTCGTTCCAAGTCCATTCCTCAGCTTGTCTCTGGAGATTAAAATCCCTGCCTTTTCATAAAACAGTATTTCCCCGATGTACTTCTGACTTGAACAAAAGTTAAGGGGGCAGTAATTTTTTTCCTGAGAGTTTCGCAAACACAATTTACCCTCGCAATAGAAGAGAAAATGTAATTTTGTTGTTGATTGGTGTTGTAATAGTAATGCTGAATAAAATAGAAGACTGTCTTTCATTTAATGGTGAGTAATTTAGGAGAATAATTTTATTGTAATACTTATGAATAGCTTCTATTTCTGTATTTCATATTAATTATTTAATTTGGTAATGAATTCTTTTAGTTGATTTTTTTTTCATTTGAAAAACAAAAAATTAATTCTACTTATTTATATTTGCTTCTTATATCTGATAAAATATGGTTGGCTTTGCTTATTATGTCTCTTTTATTTATTATTAAAATCTTTTCCCGAAAATGACTTAAATCTAAAATCAGAAAATCAGTTTTAGCGTTAAATACTTAGCTCATCACCATAGCTCACGTGTAAGATAAAAATTTCCAAACATATTTTCAACAAAAGGAAATTACTTTCACTTCGAAACATTTAAACCCATTCATTGGGAAACGAAAAGATAACAATCTTGAATATCATGTAGGGGAAACACGGGGACATTGATACACTTTTTTTTGGAAAGCTAAAAAATGATTTTACCAACGGAAATAATTAGAAATAATACATTATATTTATGCATTTTTTAATCTAATATAGGATTTCAGTCGAGGTTTGGTCATAAATGAAATAATAAAATAGTTATTACACTTTTTCCTAAAAATGTATTTGTATCAATCTGCCCCATACAACGGGTACATCGATACACATGGAAATATCGAAAATGATGGTTAATAGGTCTTGGATCAAAACAAAATTTTTTTATCAATAAACTTTATATTCCAAATCAAGTTTTAACAAAGAAACAAACTTTTATTTTAAATTATAATTAATAAAATTTCAGCATTTTTAATGAGACTGGAAAATTGAAACAATAATGCCTCAGAAAATAATTTAATAATTTATCTCTCCAAATAATACAGGAGAATGTGTGTCTGAATGTGTAAATATACTTTGGAGGGAGAGAATGTGTACATCGAAGCCGATTTTTGAAATTTTAATGAATTAAAAATTTAGGGAAATTTTCGCGTTCTTCCTTGATGACTTACGAAAACAAAAGTAGCACAAAAATAATTTTCACACCATCTAAAACTTCAAAATATTACCTTTTTGATGATATTTCTTGAGTTTCGGTACAATTTTTTTTCACTAATTTTAATAAATTCGTAAAAAATAATTTAAACTTAATTTACATCAATACTTTTCATTTTTGCAATGAAATTCAAACCGTGTTCATTGTTTAAAACAAATACTTAATTGTGTGTTTCTCTCAGATAGTTCATTTGAAAGCCTTTTCCATTTCTGAAGAAGATTTTGCAAAGTAGTTGTAGTTAAGTCGCACTGATGCACACAGAAGATACGTATCAATGTGCCCGGAGTCAACTGTATCAATCTGACCCAAGAGACTTTTTTACTTAAAACAAGTGGTCACGCAAAATCAACGCTGAAAATCTCAAAACTTAATATAGTTCCGAAAAATAAATGTCTTTTCCTACCTTTGGAGTAGATTCCCTGGCAGGAAAACGTAATTAGTGAAAGAAATGACAGAACACGTACTTAGAGTAAAATTTACTTAGACGAGAAGAAAAGCGGTTTGACTCATTTGTAGATTAACTTTTGACTTAACATGGCCGAAAAATATACCCTGTGCTAAGGGTTGCAGTGGCATATATATGAGAGAATATGAACATCTTGAGCCATTCCAATCATCAAAATTTAAGAACTGTATTAATGTTCCCGCGTATCAATCTCCCCCAACTCCCCCTACTCATGATAGATTATAACCATGCTTAAATATTTCATTTCCGATGCCATTAGGCAGATTGCATTACACCGACAGAGGCTGCAACCGAATTGATAAATCCCACGTATTAAATATATGTTTTAAGCAAAATTCGGATGGAAAAAAAATGTAATTAGATTTCGATGAACGCAAAATGAAGATCGTATGATTATTTAATTCAAGAAAGATTCGTGAAATCTTGGAAAGTCAATTTCCATGTTGATGATTCTTTGCAAATTAATATTGCAACCAGAAGATAATTAAGTCTTTCATTTCGAATGATAATCTTTTTTCTGTGTTGACGTTAAAATAATTATTTTGAAATATTGTTGATTATGTTTTCTGTGTTAAGGCTTAAGATACCGATGATAAATTAATATGAATATAATAAGTATACGAGTATATTTAATATGAGTATAATACAATTCACTGAGTTCATTCAACATAAAATGGCATTAAAAATTAAATATGCGCTATGATGTTTTCAATTTATAGGATTATATTATCGATAGAAGATAGGGGGTAATATCTAAAGAACCTCTTCTTTAAATGAATATGGCCTGTTTTTACTAACCTGTGTTGAATAATTAACTCTTTCTTCGTTAAAAGTGTATGTAGAAGATCACAAACTGAATTTTGATTTCAAATTTAGCAACCAGACCGTATATTAATATATGTCTGTTGAATACCCCTTCTGAATGAGATACAGTCATCATTTTAGTTTTAACCCTTTGCACTCATATGTCGAGTCAGACGCGAAATTCTGAATGATGCATCTTTTACACATTCTTGTTGGATAGCGCTTATTATAAAAACCATATAATAGCAAAAACACACAGATTGATTTTTAGGAATTGAAACAAATTAGTAACAATATTTTTCAGCTTTCTGAAGTCCTAAATCAATCCTTACACTCACACGTGGAAGCCGCGGTGGTAAGATCTCGGCTTTGGGGACGGAGGGTTTCCAGGTTCGAATCCCGAATATACTGATGATCCGCCGTGTATTGGGCCGGTTGTCCGTTAAACCATATGCACGGGGTCAAACGTCATCCGCTGGTGTGGTGTAGAAGCTTGGAGAGGGGGTACCAGCTCAGATGTCTTCCTCGTCATCTGACCATGGTTCAAAATGACGAGGTCCGTCCCGAAATATCCCTCGTGTTGCTTCAAAACGGGACGTTAATATAACTAAACTACTCTCACATGTGTATAATTATGCATCTTTTTATCTTTCGGAGTGCAAAGGGTTAAAGTATATTTAATGAAAACAGTTTAAAAACACATTTAATTATGAACTAAAAAGTATGTATTAATTATCTACTTTTATTTTCTAGTTTTTAGTCTTTAATTTATAATTCGTTATTATAAAAATTATGGAATCTTGAAAACATTTTTTTCCCTGATAATCCCTACCTAGTGGCGTCACTCGTATTCCTCTAAAACCGGACCTATCTTTGTAACCATTGGATTAAACGCCGAGTGCTACATAAAATTGGACTTATTTGTCATCTAATGAGAAAAACAGATTTGCAGAGATTGTGAAAACAAGAACAGTCATTTCTTCCGGCATTTACTGCACACAACTAACCAGGTAACAGAAATATAAGCTCATGATTAACCCGCACGATCGTACGGGTTCGGCCTCAAAGAGGAACAGCATCAAAATTTAATTAGATTAATTGTTCAACTGATAATTAAGATCTGAAATTATTAAAACAGTATATTGTTATCAAGAATACGCACTTGTACAAAATATCAAATCTGTAGCACATCAGGCAGTGAGAAAAATATCGATTATAAAATAGCCTCTTTAGAAAAGTGAAAAAAGTTAAATTACAAAAAGCTTTTAAAAATACATTTAATACTTACTAATAAAGCAGTACAATAATAAAATATCAATTTCCAAAACATAATCGATTGTACATAGCGTATTTAATCCACTATTATACATTTCAAAGGAACTGTAGGCCACAGAGAACACTGCTAATTTCTAGCCCTCTCTTTACGCATCCAATTTGAAGGGAATTACATTTTGATTACGTTACAGGGATTGATGTTGTATAAATGAACGTCCCTTTTCCTATTTTGCCCTTGTCGTTCCGGTCGCTACCCCTCTTCTCTAGCATTCGACAACCCTCCTTCCTCTCCCCCCTCTCCAGTCCCCTCAGCATCTCATTAAAGACCTGAATGAGACACTAAACGGAGATGTCTCTCTGCAGAGAATAAAGTTCAACTGCACTTAATAGGAACTACACAGTAAACTTAAATGAGTATCCAAAGTTTGGTTTACAAAGAGGTCTGTGCAATTTGAAGAAGGTAAGAGGAAATTAATTTGCGATTTCACTCGGTAATAATTTTTCGTTCTAAATTTGGAAAGTCAAATTGCAACCGGTCAGATCTCTCTAACGATATTATTGCATGCATATTCGGAGGCGCATTAATGCTTGGGAAATGACATTTAGCGTGTTAGATTACACGGGAAATTATAATTTTACATGTTTAGCAGAGTATTATTGCTTTTCTAATGTTATTTAACATGTTGTAGTTTTATATAAAGCAGTTTATCTGTCTCAAGAACTCCTCTGAAACGGAGAATAGTAGCGGTATAAAATTTACGCGTGTCCTTCTGTTGTCTGTATAATTACACATGTTTAGCAGAGTATTATTGCTTTTCTAATGTTATTTAACATGTTGCAGTTTTATATAAAGCAGTTTATCTGCCTCAAGAACTCCTCTGAAAGAGAGAATAGTAGCGTTATAAAATTTACGCGTGTTCTTCTGTTGTCTGTATAATTACACATGTTTAGCAGAGTATTATTGCTTTTCTAATGTTATTTAACATGTTGTAGTTTTATATAAAGCAGTTTGTCTGTCTCAAGCACTCCTCTGATACCGTGAATAATAACGGTATAAAATTTACTCATGCATTTCTGTTGTCCCTTTCTAGGTCAACTGTGCTATTTTTAACCTTCAATATTTATTCTTTCACAAGCCTTCTTCGACGACCAGCTTGTTCGCCGGGAATATGATTTCAATTCAATCTTGCATCAATTTATATTCATGATTCTCTTAACAATGTAATTTTGAACTTCAGATTGTGGCAGATATTTAACCCATGTTCTATTAGTGACCTTGGACCTCTTCTGTTCATTGTCTATATAAATGTTCCAAATGGAGTCAAGTAACTGACCATGTTATATAACCTCTAATTCCATGTTGTCGGCACTATCTTCACTTTCTTATTCCTCTTGTGAAATATGCATTTGATTTCAACATTAGAATGAAGCAGTACATTTTATGTCCATCGGAATATTAGGTGGATTAAAACATTCTATTAAAAAGAATTAAAACATAGCAACCATAACCATTCAGCTTACTGGATATATTTCTTAATGTAAGCAAATAAATATCTCGGAGTGCTTGATTTACAGATATCGCTTGGTTTCAGAAATAAAATATGAAGACAAAATGCGTTAGGGTATTATCTCAGATTACAACAATGAAAGAAAAATATGCAATTAAATATTTGTTTAAACAAAGAAAGCTGTTTGAGTTGCGTTGCAGCCATGAAAAGTATTGTTTTAAAGTATTGTTAAAGTGTTTACACTTTCAGATGGTGTAAAAAGGTGCTGTAATATTTTTGGGAGTTATTTAGGGAAAGCGCCGAAATTTCGCCTAATTTTTAATAAATTAAAATTTCAAAAATGGCTCCGAGATGCACATTCCCACCCTCCAAAGTATGCTTGTGCCAAATTTCGTAGCTCTAGGTCCAGCGGTCTGACCTGTACAGCGCCAACACACACACACACACACACACACACACACTTTCTCCTTTATTATTAATAGATATAAGAAATTTCATTTAATAACAAAACTTAAGCCAATTTTCGGCGTTTCAATTCTTCGTTTTCCGTCAATGACTTTTGAAACCTTAAAGATTAAACAATTTAATTTTAATTGATACTAATTTAATCGCAGCTTTTTAAAAAAAAATTAAGAAATTTTTCGTTATTATTTTTTAACGCAATTTATGACAATGCTTGTAATTAATGTTCTTGTAATTAAATTCAAACCAGTTTTATTCCTTCATCAAATCCTTCACTCACCCGTTTTGGCCGCAGTTAAAATTATGATAAAAATATTGCTTTCTTTAGACTCTCACTCCAAGACAGACTTTTTACTTCCACTTTTATTTCGTGGCATACACCCCTTTTAATATGGTTGCACAGTAATCCAGTAGACGGTATTTACAATATTGTTCGATTTTGGGAAAAATATTTTAAAATATTATAGTGCAATTGGAGCTCCTTCGAAGCCTTGTCTTTATACCTCTAGCCTTCCCATTTCCACTTTCCTTCTGATAACATTTATATTTCTAGTAGTGTAGCAAAGGTAAATCGCGGCTGGTGCATAATATTTTAATTTTAACTTCCCCAGGTATCGTTCTTCGATTTCTAGCTTTAAAAACAAAAAATAGTGACAAAAATATTTTCTTCCTGGCATCCCTCAAGACTGGTACTGTCCTACCACCAAGAGAAAAACCCCAGGCACCAGACATTCTGATGGCGGTCGTTATGGAAACGGGATATTCTACTGCATTTTGGGGGTGAAGGAAAGGGCTTTATTTCATCTGTCGCAGATAGAACCTGCGGAAGTCTCATTTCGCTTTGTGCTTCTGTCGAAAATGAATTCCTTGCCTAACGAAATGATGAATGTTGCGGTTGATTTTATACCCGCTTCTCTCCTTTCTTCGACTCGTCTACTTGAGGTATCCCCTTTGGCCACCTCTCGCTATACCACTGTGTATTCTACCTGTATATTTATTGGCGAATGATATGAATTGTAATAGTTGTCGTGATATGACTGGGAATAGTGCCTGTCTTCCCCTCTCCCGTTTCCTTATTACATAATTTGAGTATACATGTCCTCATCTGGATGGGATGGCGCGTAAGATACGGATGGTCTCCTTTTGCTTGGATTAGTTTTAGTTTAGTTTTATTAATGTCCCGTTTTGAAGCAACACGAGGGCTATTTTGGGACGGACCTCGTGATTTTGAACCTCGGTCAGATGACGAGGACGACACCTGAGCTGGCACCCCCTCTCCAAACTTCCACGCCACACCAACGGGAGGACGTTTGACCACTACGTATGATTTAAAATGCAACAGGCCCCATACACAGCGGATCTTCAGTGGAATCGGGTCTCGAACCTGGAACCCTCCGGCCCCAAAGCCGAGACCTTACCACTAGGCCACCGCGGCCTCTCTTTTGCTTGGAGTATACTGATTGGCGAATGATATGAATTGTAATAGTCGTCGTGATATGACTTGGAATAGTTCCTGTCTTCCCCTCTCCCATTTCTTTATTGCATAATTTGAGTATACATGTCCTCGCCTGGATGGGATGGCGCGTAAGATACGGATGGCTTCCTTTTGCTTGGAGTATACTGATTGACGAATGATATGAATTGTAATAGTCTAAAATTCGTGATATGACTTAGAATGTAGTTTTTGATTGGATGCTTCTATAATATAAAGTGAATGGACGATTCACAGACTTTAATCTCGAGGTTAAATCTTCGTTGAGTGTGACTTTTATCTCCATTCAGTATTATTAAGTTTTGATTCCTGACTTTATAGAATTTCTTGACAAGCGAAAACTTTCTTCCTGTTCTACAATGAATTCGAGACAGTAAATTTTTACCAAATACTTGGATAAAATATTATTAAAAATAACTGACAAACAAAAGCTAAAAAATTTAATTCCAGTCGTTGCTCTCTTCTTTCCAAGATTTTCTATGGTTTTACTCAATGAATAATTCATCTTGGAAGTGATGTATTTGCGTATTTGTTCACTTCTAGACGATTAAGGCGGTGCACATATAAGTGCCATTATTATTCAAAAGATGATAGTAGATTGCTTACATCGAAGAAAAATATGGCATTTCTTTGAAGCTTTCTGTGTAGTGTTTTTTCTTCCTAAATTGTACCATTCAGGCACTGTATTGATCCTACTGTTCTGCTCACTGTAAAAGAAAAGGTGTTTAAATCTTTAAACGTTGAACAAAACGTTTCATGCTACCATTTATATTTTGCAATTTCCTCTTAACTTTGAACACGACAATACCAACCTATTCATGGTGTGCATTAGCCATATAAAACTACATTCATGTGCAGATGTTTTAATTCTATTTCATACTTAAATATATTTCAAATTATTATATTTTACAGACAAACAGGTTAAAGTTAATTAATTACCTCTCAATTATCATTCATGCCTGTTATTATTCAAAATACGACTTCGTTGAATGCCAAAACTGTTGTTATTACTGAAAATGTCATTATTCCTGTTTCATTTTAAAAGTTATAAAAATAATCAGCACCCTTTCACAGATTTTCAAAAATACAGATTAATCTTAGAAATGAAATAAAAGAATCGGAAAGATAATCTAAGAGACGAAAGCTAAAACCACTCGGCAATTTTTAAAATTAAATGTACCTCTTCTTTTATATGACCTCTTAAATAGAAAAAACCTGCATGTTACAGATTAATTAGTCTCCCCTCTACACCACTAATTCATTTTCTTTCTCGTTCTTCCTTTACTTTATATCTTTCACACACAGATACTTCTATTACTTTCTGCATTATGTAAATTAATTAGGGGAAGCTGCAGGGTGAGATGTGATATTTGTTTTATTGGTTCAAAAAGAATTCTAAATTAAGTTATGCTAATAAACGCTAAGATTAGTATTTTTCAAGAACTTTTTTATTTATTAGTAAACTAATAGTAGTGCCCAGGGATCCACCCACCTCCTGAAAAGGAAGCAATACGTAATGAAA
>BGPR01016478.1:0-34456 GCA_013235015.1 Araneus ventricosus | reverse complement strand
AAGAAAACCGCCATTTTTGTCTTTTACTATTCCTTAATTAAGATGTATCAGTGATGGGAGGAAATATAAATAAATTTTGATTCTTGGTCATAAAGAAAGCAGTTTATGATGTTTGAAATTTTAAAAAACCGCTCTTTTTGTCTTTTCCTGCTCCTTGGTCAAGTTGTATCAGGGATGGAATTAAATATAAACCAGTTATGGTGTTTGGTTAGAAAGAAAGTAGTTGGATGGTGTTTTGAGTTTAAATGGAAACATACGCTAAAACTGCTTGGAGTAAATTTGCATAAGAAATTTAAGAGGAAGAAAGGGATTTTAGTTGAAGTTGTAGACCATTTACGATTTTTAGTCTTGTGCCGCTTAAATGCTTTTTATAGTATACCTTAATCGTCATAGAACTGGTTCCAATACGTTTCCGGATCTTTTAGATTAAAATTATTTCATTATACATGGTGGTTATGAAATAATTTTCTATATTCCCTTCTTAGTGAATGACATAAAACCAAAATTTACATACAGATTTTACAAAAGTATGAGAAGAAGAATACCGGGAAAAATTAGTTTCAAAAGTTGTCTATAGAAGGAATTTCAGCTTTGTCGGATACTGAAGGATAGTGAATGTATTATGCAAATTTTTGAGTGTTTGAAAAAAAACCAGGTTCACATTACAGATAGATATTATAGAATAATGAAATTAATGATAATTGAAAAAAGCAATCTGGCTGGTACCAAAAATTTAATAATATAATTTAGAATAAATACTCGTTTTTAATTTAGATTCAGCCCTTAGGGTCACACAGACTATTTATAATGTTCCGTCTTGTCTATGACCTATTGCATCGTCTGTGTAATTTGGAATATAGCTGAGAATAATAAATTCGAATCTGTGTTCATGTTAACTTTCCAAACTTTCCTGTTGGAAACGCCTGTCACGTCGTACATGATCGATATCAAATATTACCCCCATAACTATGAACCTATGATTCCCTAAACGAAATATTTATTTCTTATTAAATTTTGCCATATTTAATTATCCGTTTTTTAAATTACATGAATTTACAAGTTGTTGCTTTCGATTTTGCTTTCCATTTACTTCAAAATTTAATAAGTGACGTTATCAATTAAATTGAATATTCCATGCATCTTCATCTTATCGTATTTTCATCTTTTCGGAACTTTCGAGAAAATTGTCTGACACAAAGATTTCCATTGCATGTAATAACATGTCAGCCTGTATTGACTAAAATTAATAACATTTTAATCACGGTGTGAACATATTTCTATAAACTAAGCACGGTGACGTACTACATGAAAAAGGAATCGACAGTCAAATCCCATAATATTCGAAGAAATGCTGCGAATTGCTTTGGATGAATTTTAGGAAAAGAATGCTTTAATTATTTTGAAACCATTAATTTTAGAACCTTGGGCCGATAAATGCGGTCAGTTTCTTTATTTTCCATGGCTTTAAAAGCAGCGCTATCAAAAATAATAAATAAATCAGTCGTTTCCTAAATACATTTTATAATATAGTGTTAGATATCGTCAAAAATCATTTATAAATTAAAAGTCAATGTCAAGCTCATCAGCAAAATCTGTGTCGATTTGATAAAAAGCACCACAACAGGCACCTTTCTAGGTTTCAGCACAAATGTTGAAACATTACAGGGAATGATTGTAATCATGCACGGGTCATCAGCCTAATGTCAGAAGGGCGAACGGATGCAAAAATAACATTTATAAACAAAACTGATTGAATCTTATTTAGTTTATATAATAACGTCCCGATTTGAAGCAACATGAGGGCTGTTTTGGGACGGACCTCCTAACTTTGAGCCGCGATCAGAGGATGAGGACGACACCTGAGCTGGCACCCCCTCACCAAACTTTCTCCACACACCAGCGGAAGAATGTTTGATCTCTACGCATGATTTAACATGCAACAGGCCCTGGAACCCAACTTCCAGTAGGAGCGCTGTGCAGGAGGTACTTATATTATGAATCGTATGACATACTTAAGACTGTTCTTTTATATATTTAGGTGCGATTTTTATTCATATAATCTTTGCTAATACAGCTAATAAATACAAATTACAAAAATAAAAGTTGCCTTCATTTTGCTGGCGAGAACGACACCTGAGCTGGGACCCTCTTTTCCAAACTTCCGCACCGCACCAACGGAAGGTCGCTTTGCCACCACGTATGATTTAACGTGCGACAGGTCACATACACGACTGATCTTCAGTGGAATCGGGTTTCGAATTTGAAACCCTTCGGCCCCTAAGCCTTGACCTTACCGGTTCCAATATTGAGTCTTATGCATCTTCTTTTGCGCGATCTTCCACGACAGAACAAAATAGGAGAGGTGCCTTTCCAGACTTAATAACCAATCGATGAATGCGAGGTAATATGAATTACTCGCCAATTTTCGACGCCAGCGATAGCAGAGAAAAGATGGAGGCTGTGATAAGTCACGAAAATGATGTCACAGCACTTTCTCGGAGTAAATTAGATTAATAATCATTTTACAAACACCCCGCAGCTGTCGGCGATAATAAACCACCTTAAGATTCTTCAGGAGGATAAATGAAACATTAATCATTTCGTGTTTACACCTCCTTTACTCTTGTCAGATGACACAGCTGCTGCGAAAGTTTGCTGCAAACTCAGCAAACGGAAAGTTCTGTGATAAATGTGCTAGCATTAGAAGACATTGCGATTTTGCGAATGCTAAACGAAATTAATTTTTTAATAACTCATCTCTAGGTTTTCAATAGTTCCCTCCGCATCCTGTCGGGTGATGGAAGATCGGCATCCTCTGCTTTTCTCCTCCCTCGCCCTGAATTCATTGGCTTCTATAAGTTTAATGCTTTCGAGTGTTTCTGTGAAAATCCTCCTGATAATGTTTCTCTTTAACTTGAAACTATTTCAGGCTTTTAGAGGGTTTTTGACTTCCATATCAAATTCATTTTTGTCGAATCTTTTAAACCAATACAAAGTATCAGTTTAAACTTTCGCAAGCCAATGATTTATTTGCCGAAGCTTTGTTTAAATTATAAAGCTACTTAAAACTTGCCGCAAATGCTGCTTTTTGCTTTTTGTTTGCTTTTAAAATTGCCTTAATTATCTTTTGGCCAAATATCATATCGTCGCTTAACAAGAAACACCACCTATTTCAATTTTTTGAAATTTCAAAGAGGAAGAAAATATTCAATTTTTTCTCAACAACTAGCGAATATTTCTTAATTTTTCACATCTGGTTGCAACATGCTATCTCATGTTTGTATCAGACGATAACAAAATAAATAAAGAAATATTCGTTATTGGTTGCGAAAAATTCAGAATTTCTTTGTTAAGCGACGAATCACAACATTTTAAACCTGTCTTAGTATTTTTTTGTAAATATGTTGTTTTCACATGCAAATAATAATGCTAATATAATTCATAAGAAACTGCAAAGACTTTTGAAGGGGCCTAAAAGTTAATGTATTATGAATTACTTGCATGTAGTTTATGTAAACACATTAGTTGTACAGCGTCATTCCATTTCCAATTTACTCGGAATCTGTAATTTCAAGCATATATTTAAAACATTTTCCACAAAAGTTATAGGAAACTGTTTTTCAAATTATATGTGCTCCCATCCGGTTTCACTCATCAGGATTGTGTGGTCGCGATTATTTTGTTAAAACTCTAACCTTTTTCACTGAT
The DNA here is from genome assembly GCA_013235015.1 of Araneus ventricosus. Taxonomy (NCBI): domain Eukaryota; kingdom Metazoa; phylum Arthropoda; class Arachnida; order Araneae; family Araneidae; genus Araneus; species Araneus ventricosus. The sequence continues at coordinate 30,748 of BGPR01016478.1, read as the reverse complement.
ACATATAACCTAATAGTAAATCAAACTGCCTTGATTGAATAAAACTCGCTATAAGTTTTTCATATTTTCCATTAATTAATATATCAGGTTCTAACGTTTACCTATTTGCCTACATATCAGGTCGTGATTGTTTCTTATTGGTCGAAAACGATTTCGAATATTATACACTCAATTATCCATTTTGAGCTCATGTTATCAACTTAGATAAATCAGCCTAAGATTTCGACCCTTAAAATTTCTGTTCGTGGTCTGAACTATTAAAAAACTATACTGATCAGTATAATTATTGTATGATAATGAATGACTCAAACTTATATTTAAAAGAGTCATTTAAAAATTTATTATGCCATATTTTATTTTTAAAACTATTTTAATTACTTAATGTAAAGGTTGTTGATAATATATTTTGAATGCTCAATGGACTTCTTTCTTAAATCGGAAGTATGATGTGCACTCAATGGACTTCTTTCTTAAATCGGAAGTATGATGTTCACTCAATGGACTTCTTTCTTAAATCTGAAGTATGATGTTCACTCAATGGACTTTTTTTAAATCGGAAGTATGATGTGCACTCAATGGATTTCTTTCTTAAATCGGAAGTATGATATGACTTTTACTCGCCTGCGCATTGGCCACTCACATCTTACATGCAGATACTTACTGTTTGGTGAATCTTCAACAGTCTGCAGTGTATGTAATATTTCTATCACCATAACTCATGTTTTAATTGATTTTTCTAATTTTAACAGAGTCCGTTTAAATTTTTTTTCATGCTATTGATTTTAACTTGTCTTTCTTGGTTGGAGAGAAACTTCAAGCTAATTCATTCATGTCCTCGAAAGATATTGGCTTTTTTAATGACATCTGAACTGACAATTTTACTTTTACTCTACTAGTTTTTAGCATGGATTTTATTGATTTCAAACTTAGATTTTATATTTAAACCTTGTTTCGGCGCAGCACATCTAGAAAAGGATCTTGCGCCAGATTAAATTCCATCCATCCGAATCTATTCAAATGGCTACAAAAGTCGTTGGCGATGAAAAAAAAACATTCAAGATAAAAAATTGATGAAAAAAATTATAAATTCTTTCATGCATGTTACCAAACACAAGAACTCAATTAATTCTCTTTCTTTGCTCACACAATATTCATGCTTTGCTATAATTTACTATCTCCCAAAGCAGGTTATTGCCTTCAAATTTATAGAAAGCTAAATGACTACTATTGTTTTCAAAAGGAAATCCCGAAAGAAAAATATCATGGACGTATTTTAGATATATCCTTTAGACAGAAGAATCAAAAGAAGCTTCTTTAGATATGTCAGGGTCATTTTTTGTCGGATACAAAAAGCGTAAAAAAAGTAGAGAGAAAAATAGGAAGTATTGGTACGATGTGAACATGATAGCGGTACAAATTTAATTTTTTGAATTATCGGATAGAGCAAATATGTATACTTTAACTTTGGAATTTATATAACTTTCAAGATGGAATGGAATTTTTTAAATCCAAAAATAGTTTTAAATGAAATGGGAGAAACAAACTGTTATGTTAAGAAGTTACTTTAATATTGAATAGTATGATACTATCGGGTTTTAAATTAATATGTTTTAAAGTTACAAATATATAGATAGGAAAAAGAAATTCAGAACAGAAGAACGTAACATTATCTAAGTTCTCTGTATTATGTAAATTCTCTCAAAATATATTAGAGAAATAGCGAATTTATTTCTGTTTCAAAATTAATATATTATTTTCTCATATCTTATTTTTCCAAACTAAGTAAAGATATTTGTTGTACTGATACCTTTATTTAGTACTAGACGCCTTCGGCGACCAGCTTTTTCGCCTAGAATTTCGAATCAATCTCCTATGTAATTTGATATTCATGGTTCCCTTAACAAAGAAATTTTAAATTCCAAATCGTGATAGACATTTAACTCATGTTCTTTCAGTAGCCTTGCACCTGTTCTGTTCGTTGTCTGCATGAACGTCCTTAATGGAGTCCAGTAACTGTCTGTGTCGTGTATCGTACAATGACATCATTTTCACTCTCTTATTCATCTTGAAAATATGCGTTTGATTTTAGCTTCAAAATGGCGCGGCACATTTTACTTCCAGCAGCACGTTAGCTGAATGAAAATATGCTGATTAAAGCGTAACATTAAACATAAAAAAATATTACCTTAGCTTTCAACAATGGAAGAGAAGCACGCTAATAAATATTTGTTTAAACAATGAAAACGGTTTGAATTGCGTTGCAACAATAGAAAGTATTGCTGTAAATCATGCCAAAACATCTTTTTAAAAATTTATTAAAATTAACGAAAATCGTAAGATAACTTAATTCATATCACTGAAAACGTAATTGTTTGCACTTTCTGGTGGTGTAAAAATAGTTTTTTTGCTTTAATATTTTCGAAACTTATCAAGGATAAACTCCGAAATTTCACTTAATTTTTAATTAATTTAAATTATAATTAAAATTTCCAAAAATGGGTTTAGGGGTGCACATTCTCACCCTACAAAGTATGCTTGTACTATATTTCGTAGCTCTAGCTCGAGCGGAGTGCCCTGTAGAGCTCCAACTCACAGACACACACATACACACATTCTCCTTTATTATTAGCAGAGATAAGAAAACAAGGTACGAAGCAAATGTTTATATGCTAGCATATTAATGATTAAACAAGCAGAAATAATTCATATTACTTGTTATTTCTTGTAAAATTATAATTTATTAAACAAGAAAGATACTATATACGGTGATTCTACGGTAGTGGGACAAACTTCGAGGGGTGGTCAGGCATACGATAAACATCCAAAATCACATAGGAACATGTGTGCTCAAACGCCATCTGGAGGAAGCAGATGGAATTTAAAATAATACAATGCTGGCTACAATTTCTGACGCTTTTTGAAACACCATATAAAGAATAGGTTTTAACTCACAATTTTCATTGAAGATTCGGTCACGAGGGCATTTAGGGGACCGACCAGAAATTGAATGAGTCGAAAAGGGATTGTGGCTCACCCCGCTTCACAGAAAAGTATAATAGTTTGCAAGTTTCATCAATTCCTTTGTGTAATGTGCTCAATATTTACAGTCATTTTTGTAAAAATTGCATGACTATTTGGGAAGATATAAAGGTTTCTTTTAAAACTTCCAAATTTTTCCGAATGTTTTTTTGCTTCTAACTTCCAAAGTTTTCAACCAAATTCTATGAAATGTACAGAATACGTGAAAATATGTCAGATAAGCATTATATTAGAATGTGATCTAAATACTTTGAGTATTAAAGAAGATATAAACATTTATAGTAAATATTTTTTACTGCACATACGTGAAAGGTAGCGTTATTTTTCTTTCGCAACTTCAGAGCCACATATATACCGCAACTTATATAAAAATTTCAGTTCGATAACTTTAAGATTCGGAAAGATATCGGCATTTTGGCCAGCGCTGCTTTATTTTAAATGCTATCTGCTGCCTCCAGATGGCGTTTGCGCACCCGTGATTTTGGATGCTTAGTGTTTGTCTGACCACCTCTCGAAGTTTGTCGCAAGACAGTAGAATCACCATGGTAGAAATCGTTTGACCGCTTGGACAGTGGCGGTTTTTCGCACAGGCGTTAGAGGCACTCGCCTCGTGCCTCGAGAATTTAGGGGGCCTCAAAACCTATTCGATTTACATCGTTGTGCTAAAACGACGACGATTTTTAGACATTGGGTAGGGGTAGGGGGCCTCAAAGCGATTTTTAGCCTGTGGCCTGGTATTGACAAAATCCGCCACTGCGCTTGGAAAACCATTGTCATTTTAGAATCGATATAGCTCCCCATAATATGAACAATAGTTGTTCTGTTATGCATAAAAATTTATACACCTCAACTAATTTTATTGAAAAATGTATCTTATAAGCTTGTCACGTGGTTGGAAACGTAACATAAAGTCCGAAATGAATCTCAAAAATTCAGTCTCGTGACTACTTTTGAAATCGCTGCCTTTCTAATTCATTCTAATAACAATTGCAATGCGCAAAGCAAAGATAAAACAGAAATTTTAAAAAAATGTGCAGAAAAACTATAAAACAATAGTTGGATAATGTCTTTGTCCTTAAATATACACGCTTTGTCAAAAAATCAAATTAAATTAAATGTAAATAATTAATGTAATCAGCGTGTTGACAGCATATTTCCAATTAAAATGTAAAATTCTTCTTGCATTTTTTGAAAATGGTATTAAATGATGAAAAATAAGCATATGTAAAAACGCATTACATAACATCAATCATGTTTCATAATCCCGGACATCAACTTTAGTGAAAACGTAGCATGGGTGAAATGTTAGATGTAATGTATGTTTAACTGATATATAAAACGTATTCTAGATGTGATGTTTCGTGTTTGAGATGAATGTTTTTATATAAAAAAATCGGACAGCATTTTAAGTGCATGGTTTATGTTTTAAATGGCAATATTAAGCAGTTTATCTTCAGCGTGTTCTAAAATAATTTTTTCCTGATTATACTTGAGAGAGTTAACAAAAACAGCAATCCATCACTGAAATAAATGTTTGTTATATAATGTTCTTTATACAAAAGTATAATGTTTTTTGACGATTTAATGCTCGAAATTGGATTTTATTGCGTGGTCATATTAAAATAAATGATTATCTGGATTCTTTTGAACTTCGGAAATGGACCATGATGTCTAAACAAATACTTCAGTGGTTTATACAAATGGAATACTGTCGGTCTTTCTATCGGTGGCAGACAGAATAAAAAAATTTGATTTTGTTCTCTTGTATTTCTGTCTGAAGAGGAAGGCGTTGGCAACATTAGATAAAATGGATGACCGTCTATTAGGAGTGCTTCTATAAATGACCTCTTCCTACGCCCTCTGCGATACCAAGAAAATTTATATATGGGGAGCAAGGAAGCATTGATGCACTTTCTTTTGGAAAGCTAAAAAATGATTTTACCAACGGAAATAATTAGAACTACAGTACACTCCCGATTATCCGGGTTCATCACCGGGAGGGATCGCACGGACAATAAAAAAACACGGATAATCCTAAAACTCCTTTTCATTAAAGAAAAAATCAACATCAGTACAAAAATATAAAAATTACATACATTTTCATGCTGTATAACATCAAACTGGGAATTTTCTTTTTTACATTTACTGCTTTAAAAAAATTTGTAATGCGTCTTTGCTTCTGCTGTTTGTTCATCTCTTGTCGTATATCGACACATATTTTACGAACCGCAGTAATGTCACCGTAATCAAATCCTCTTTGTCCCATATAATCTAACATAGTTTCCACAGATTGTAGAGCAGCAGAACTAGAAATTGTATTTCCCTCATTTAGTACATCTTCTGCATCAGTACGAGCTGATTCTCCATTATCAAGTTTTTGAAGGATTTCTAATTTTTGTTTTAACATTTAAAACGTTTCGTTTTCGTTTCACTCCACTCATTTTTATCAGTAAAAAATTCACGCTACTAACTGACGATAAACAAGGCGCAAAAACTAAAGGAACACGTACGAAAGTGAGAGAAGAAGAAGTTAAAGAAAGACGTGTCAGGAAGAAGCGTGTTCGCACGAGAATGAGCTAGCAGGAAGTGGATGATTCATTTCTCGGAAAATTAGGGGTTGAACCGGTAGAGATTGCACGTGGAGGAAGAAAAAAATATATTCTTTAGCCTCCGCAGTTACGTATCACTAGTTTCAATGAAAAACTCTCGATCGAACATCAACATCGATTTTACATGCATGATAAGCGTGAAAATGTTTCTCTTTAAATTTTTTTTGTGAGTCCGGAATGAGCACGGATAATCCGGAAACCGGATAATACGCGCACGGATAATAGAGAGTATATTTTTGCATTTGTTAATCTAATATAGGATTTCAGTCGAGTTTTGGACATAAATGAAATAAATATTTATTATACTTTTTTTTCCTAAAAATGAATTTGTATCAGTCTGCCACATACAACGGGTAAATTGATACACACGGAAATGTCGAAAATAATAAGGGGTAATAGGTCTGGGATCAAAGTAAAATTTATTTTATCAATAAACTTTATATTCCAAATCAGGTTTTAAAAGTTTAACAAAGAAACAAACTTTTATTTTAATAAATTTTCAATATTTTTAATGAAACTGGAAAATTAACATAATAATGCCTCAGAAAATAATTTATCTCTACAAATAATACAGAAGAATGTGTGCCTGTGTGTGTAAATATACTTTGGAGGGAGAGAATGTGCAATTTTAATGAATTAAAAATTAAGGGAAATTTTCGCGCTCCTTGATGACTTACGAAAAAAATTAGCACAAAAATAATTTTCACACCATCTAAATATACAAAAAATTATCTTGTTGATGATATTAATTAAATTTCTGTAAGTTTTTTCTCTCCAATTTTAATAAATTCGTAACTAATTCTTAAACTTAATTTACAACAATTCTTTTTATCTTTGCAATGAAATGCAAACCGTTTTCATAGTTTAAACAAATACAAGTTTGCGTGTTTCTCTTCATTTTTACGTTTCTTCCATTTCTGAAGACGATTTTGCAAAGTAGTTGCTATTAAGGCGCATTGATACACACAAAAGATGCGTATCAATGTGCCCCGGAGTCAACTGTATCAATCTGCCCCAAGGGTCTTTTTTACTTAAAACAAGTGGTCACGCAAAATCAATGCTAAAAAACCTCAAAACTTAATATAGTTCAGAGAAATAAATGTTTTTTCGTACCTTTGGCGTAGATTAGCTGTCAGGAAAGCGCTATCAGTGAAAGAAATCACACAACACGTGCTTAGAGTGAACTTTACTTTGACTAGAAGATTAGCATATATATGAGGGGATACGAACATCTTGAGCCATTCCAATCATCAAAATTTCAGAACTGTATCAGTGTTCCCGCGTAGTATTAATCTACCTCTACAGAAAAATTTTTTTTTCTAGAAACAAACCTAACACAGAATTGAATGGAAACTGTTCATTCCATTCTAATGAAGCGTAATTAACTGAGAGTGTTACAAGAAAAACTCTTGGTTATTTTAATTAATTTTTCACTAACATGAGAAAAACACTATTATCTTTCGAAATGAAAAATGGAATAAAATATTAATTATCTGCTAAATGATCGAGTAATATACTAAATTGTGATAGTGTTTGTCGAGCCTAATCTTATTATAATTTTCAATCCTTTAATTTTTGTATTCAAAATTAATTAATATCAAGTATTTTTTTACGCCAATGCTTTATCATTTTTATTTATATAAAGTTTTAAATCTAGAACATATGTGTTACAATGTGGCAGTATCACTGTAGCTGTAAAAAATACATATCAAATGGCACTGTGATTGTATAAGTGAGTAGCACACCAAGGACAAGAGCACAAGATCGAATTAGACAAAAAAACACTATTTATTGACATTTAACCTCGTGACATTACTGGGAAACAAATATTCAACACATCAAATCTTATTGAAACAAGAAAAACACGTGTGTGCATGAATGAGTAAAAGATACTATATAAATGTTCCAACATAATGATACTTATAGGGTAAAATATTAATTTGACTGCAGTCAAAGAAAAGAAAACCTTACCTAAGCATGCTCTAAAAAATCAAGAAGAAAATTCGATCTCGAAACATGAGTGACACTGAGACGACATTATCCTCAATTACTATTAGATAGAACATGTGATGGATAGTCATCACTATTCCGTCTTTAAAAATCCATTGTACAAAAAATTCACTCTATTCAGCCGCACGAGACATAGATTTTGAAGCTAAAGGCAACATCACAAAAAATAGGAATAAAAAAGGCGACATCATCCTAAAGCATTCTTTTTCGAACACACCGCACAAACCTCACCAACAGAACGTGCCTTCAACCTGTTGCCACTCATTTTCTTGTTTTCAAAACCTGTTCTACCGTTGGTCCAACTACAACATTGTCCTGTGAAATTTCGGTCCAACTATAACACACTGTCATGTTCACAATATGCATTGCGATTTTATCCTTCTATGGAAAGTTTTCGGTCTTTAAAAATTAATTAAAACAACTAAATATCATAAGAGACGAAGTGTTATTTCTATTTTTAACTTAAGTTTAAAACCCCATGCTCATTAATAGCTCTTTAAAGACTGTTTTACTTGCAACAAGTATTTAAAGTAATTATGAAGTAATTTACGATTAATATAAGGAACATAATATTTTACAAAAGACCATTTAAATTTGGAAGATATGTTTACAGAGCTATTTACAAAATTCTGTGAAAAATATGAACTTGAAGCTATAATATGCAATCAAGGCATCAATAAAGACCCATCGGAAAAGAATACTGAGAATTCCAGAATCGAATAGAAAGAATACCAGAATCGCAAAATTGTATCTTGAAAAACAAAAAAAAGCATTTTTTTGCCCATGATTTTTGTGCTAAACTATCAAAACCTAGTTTCAGATGCATACATTAATTTGCTTTGTTATGTACATGGTTAGAGTATCTCGACGGATGGTAAAATCAGAATCGTCGAAATCTGAATCCTGTTGTAGATGCAGATATATCAACCTACTTAAGTACATACGATCAGTCATTGCCTTACAATGCAAAGGGAATTTTATGTTCCCAGAAGCAGAGATCCAAAGGTGTAAGATCAGAGCCTTATAACAGTTAAGATATTGGCGACCTCGTTCAATGCAAGGAAAAGTGTGATATTTATTTAATGCTTTATGAACAAATAGTAAAAAATAAGACGAAGTGGCTTTCAATACATTAAAAGTCTTATTCCAAGTTATTATGTCCATGTCTTCAAATTGTGACAAACAGTACATTTAGGACAAATTCAAATAAGCTTTCCTGTTATACAGCTTACTGTAAAAAGGAAAGAGAAAAAAACACAGTCATAGAGAAAGACAAACCAATCATTCACTTTTGAGGAACTAGGCGAGTACTGATGGGTTGCCAAACACATATAAACACATTTAATACCTTATTTTTTTACCCAAGAATTCATTTTATAAAGCGGTGTTTGATTGAAATTCAATTACTTAGTTTTATCGATGAAAATCATCTTAAATTTTTATTGTTTATAATATTTTCAAATTTAAACAAACTTCTTTTGCGAGGACAGCTATCCTATAATTGTTTCCGTTTCATTTTAATTGAGTATTTACACACAAGTAAAGCGCGTCACCCCTTTTTGCTTTACTAGAACTTCACTCAAGATGAAACAGTAACTTATTTTCAATTCGCTTATTATTTAGTGATAATAATTTATAGGAAATTACCCATACACTTAAGCCTGTCTTCTCAATGCTTTTCATAGATACGAAAAAATGACAGCAATCATCATCATAATTTTCTTTTGGAACACTTATCGCGTCTCAGTATGCATACTGAGCTTTAAAAAATTGAGGCGCAAGTGACAATTTTTGAGAACAAAAAGTTCTCGCTCAGACCTGGTTGACAGATAAGTTGTTACAGTAAAAAAAAATTAATAAGCTTCGTTTCATCCTGTCGAAGGAGGGGGAAAAGTGCGAAAGTTGTTGTTTTGGAGCTTTTCGTTCAATTTACTCTTTCGATGGTAGGGAAGAAATGACTGATATATAAGCATAATAGAAAACAATTTTGCGGCTGAATGTTTTGATAATGAATGATTTCTCATCAAATGCAGGCTTTCATATCTTGCAGGATAACCTTTAATGCATGTAATAAAACGTTTCCTCTTAAGCATTTGAGTGTTGAAGACAATTTTTTCTCTTTTTCTTATGATAAAAATTTATATTTTTTTTTTACCAATGTTGAACGTTGCTTTATACTCTTTGAGGACTCAAGTGCGATCAAACAAATGAAGAGTCTCTGTGAATTCGCAGAAAGAGTCTGTAGTTGTAACAGTTTGTTTCTGATGCATTTAACTGCTAAATATGCTGCTTATATGAATTTAGCTTTAAATACAATTCTCCACCGGGGTGAACACGAATACAAGGATGAGAAGTCACCGGACAAGTAAGCGAGTTCTCGCTTCCCCTGTGGGCATAGTAAAAATGTGGTTTGAGTTACCCCCACTGTGACGATACGTAACTACTTCGGGAGGGGTCGGGACGTGGCCGGCGATGGCCGTTAGCACTCCGATCTCAGTTTCAGTTTCGGAGCTGTTGCAGCGATCGTTCTATAGGGGATCGGGGCTCCAAGGCAGAGCGTGGGTAGCTCGACTTGAGGTTAATTGCGATTGATCGATATTTTGTGTAAGGAAATTTCTCCATGAAATTAAACAGCATTCGTTTAATTGCAATGGAGATATTTTTGTAACCCTTAAGCTGGACATTCACGACAACACTGCTCAATTCCATTTGGACCGACGACCGGTTTGTTTTCCAACCATTCAAGTCGATAGATTTAGGCGGGTCATCGACGGATGATCCAAAGCGCACTACCAGCTGTTTCGATCCTCCCCTGCTCCTCCATAGACTAAGGGACTAGACCCGCGGGACTGACTCCCACCCACACTCTCCTCCCCATATACGAGGATTTTCACTTTTTGGAGAGAGCACCCTCCCCTCCCCATCCTGATTTATCCAGTCTGACCATAGATAGACTCACGAGTCTGACTCCCATTCATATCCCCCCCAACGCTCCCCAAGGATTGTATTTCACTTTTATGGCCGAATAGCATGAATGGACGTTGGAGAGTTCGGAATTGCAACGTTATTGGAATTCCGAACTCTTCCTCAGTCTATCGAGATTTCACATTGACCAATGGGTTTGGCATCTTGTGTTCCAAAAAAAGTGGAATGGAATACTGGTGAATGTTAAGCGATTTCACATTGACCAATGGGTTTGGCGTCCTGTGTTCCAAAAAAAGTGGAATGGAATACTGGTGAATGTTAAGCATTAGAGTCGTAGACACACGCATTGCGCCTTTTACTGGTAATGCGGTCTCTCGTACCTTATTATCTCCTTTCTACTTGAATGATCTAATACATCGATGATTAGAGTTTATGCAAGAAAAAGTGCGGAAGTGTAGAAATTTCCTGGAAATGTTATAAATGCTTATTGGCACTTTTTGTTTTGGGCCATAATGTAGAGAATTTCAATAATTCATTATCATGTTTGTTTCTTGTTCTTTACTTAAAAAATTGTATCGCCGCAAATTTATTTCTATATCATTTTGGGACAACGTTCATTGCTGATATGGTTCTCTTGGAAAATGGTCACTCAGTTTCTTAGATAATAATCTTTGTTTCTCGAAGTGTATAGGCTTCTTATCTTCGAATTCATGCATATCCATATTCAAACACGATTATATCAAATATGCAATTTTTGTAGACCTTCCTGTAATTTAACTTGTTCTTTTCTGACTCGATAGCTGAGAATAAATAGAAATAAAATACTTCTGCTCTAATTCTACTCAATCCCTTTCAGGCCTTTCTAAAATCTCCCAAATTACTTGCCAGTAGAAAAAGCTTGCATTCTTGAAAAGTTGTTCAGTTAGCACTGTCCCGTGCTTTGATTTGCTGGATGAAAGATCAACTTTGGAACTGTTCTGTGACCGTTTGGGATTGAACTCGCAATTGGTAAGCGTGGTGAAATGACGACATTTGAGTCTTCAGCCCTCTTTCCAACTTCCAAACCATGCACGCATGAGGCTATTTGATGCTCCAGGATTGATTTGATGTGAGTTGTAGTAATTTGTTTGAGCATCCTTTCACCAGCTCGAAATTCTCCGAAACCGAGACTGCCAACAGGCTGCTCCTGCCAGACGAATCCTTTGATAAACTTCCGCAAGGTTCGTTAATCGAAAACATTAAATATTACTTTTGGATATTTAAATGTCTTGTCTTGCGGCTAGTCTTGATAAGGCAGTTCGAATATTAACTGAATTCTTAGCATTTTGAATACATAAAATATTGCAAAATTTACCTCACATATTTTATTGTAAATAATAAGCTAAATTTTGCGATGATGAGTTTGTATTTATCATTGAATACCAGCATTAAACGTGTCCGACAACTAATTTATTTTAATCTTAGAGTTAAATATTTTAGTTCGATGAGCACCCATTTTGAAGCTACACCAGAAATATTTTTGAATGTACTTTATAATCATGACCCCTGGTTAGTTAACGAGGATTACACTTGAACTGGTGCTTTCTCTCCGAAATTCACACATCTCTAGCGATCTAACACAGATCTAACGCACACCAGCCCTATGTACAAGGTGGGACTTTACTGGAAGTGGCTGTCTAACCCACGAATTTCTGATTCTTAAGTTAACTCTCCACCATCTTATTTACCTTCGAAATAAATAATTAGAAGAAAATAATTAATTTTTATTCAAACTGCCGGAATCCTGTTCATATTTGTCTTATAAGCATCATATGGTAATGATACGAAAAGTGAAAAAAATATCGTAAGAAATTGAAATAAAACGGAGAAAATACAACACAAAAAAAACAAAAAAATATTAACAAAAATTAACAAAATCATTGTATTACTTTGTAATTTTTCCTTCCATAATAACAATGGAAGGAAAAAGAAAGAATTAAAAAAAATTCAAAATGGAGGAACTCGTCCATGCACTTTTTCCAAGAGCAACACACAAACAAGAGTTCAAAAAGAAATCAGGATTTTTTTTCCGTAAGGGGTGTGTAAAAATTCTGTATCAAAAATTAGCCCCCCGTGGATATTAGCTTCACATATTTATGAATAAGAAAGGACAATGATGGGAGTGAATGAAGGATTCATACTTGAAAAAGAAACAGCAATTAACCAAAAAAAGTAGTTTTATAAGACGTAAATTGAAATTATTGAAGCAAATCAGTTCTCGAAATTTTGTCGAAGAAAAAGATGAACTTTAAAGTTCTTGCTGAAAGGATTCTAATAATAGAACTTAACCTTTCGTTATTTACACTTTGTACTTCTTTTACTGAATTTAGACAGTTGTAGGAGAAAAGTTACTTCGAACATAAAGATAAAGCAAATTGAATCAATTATGAGCCTCTTTCTTGGGATAAATTTAGCCCTTTCCGGCAAAAGTCAATATTAAAAGAAAAATCGAATGTGTATCTTCCTATTGAAGCAGTAAGACAAAGAAAAGTTTCGGGCGGTAAGTACAAATGTACTATATTTAAAGAAGCAAACATTTATGTGTGTTTTACCAGTTTATAATGTATAAAACTTAATCTGTGATTTTATTTCAAAATTTTGATATTAAAAAGTGACACATGTATAAAATTTTTCAAATAAAGGTTTTTTTTTTACTAGTGTTAAGGAATCAAAAAATACTTCTTGTTGCTTTTATTTAAGATGTTATTGACAATAACATGCTTTTTTCATGTGATACCTATTCTTAGTGAGGATTTTCTTTCTTTAAATTGGGGTGATTTGCGTTTTTTCGTATCTTTCCCTGTTATTTCTCTTTTATATCATTTCGGCATATTGTGTTACGGCAGGAGTCATCCAAATTGTTAGAGATTCCATGCAGACCTGATGTCAAGCTTGTCGTCGAAATTTCGAAACCTTTCTATAGTATTTCTGCTTCTTGCTAATATAAGTCCTATAATTAAAATGCTTTGTCTGCTCTTTACTAACAAAGAAAAAGTTTGATGCGTGTGGAAGAATATTGCTATCATGAGTCTACTCAAAATTATGAGCTTAGTGCTGAAGGACTCATAAAGTTAAAAAGAAAATACATTTGCCAGAAGAAACAAATAGAGTCTTGAATTACCAGTTTATTTCCATTAGTAAGGGAAAGAACTTAACTATTAATAAACAGCTTGACTATTACATTAAATTATGAGCAACTTTCTTATTATTCTTTCAGAAAACAATTTCCTTTTAAGAAAGATAATGTAAAATTGTATCACTAATTTTGCTGGTTAAAAAAACCCTTTTCTTTCATAACATAAATTTATTTCTTTTTATGTTATAACAGAAAATAAAGATTTAGCAACTGATTTTATTTACAGATTTTTTAAAAATCCCATTAATTTATGTAGCTTTTTTATGCTTTAATTTTTATTTAACCTAAAATTATTCTTCGAGATATCCGATGAAGTAATTCATGAAGAATGTCCAATTTTAAAAAATTGCTAAAAGATGACACATTTTTTTCCACTTTAGATTGTACATCTGTATGAACCAAATAATACGCGTTCTGTTTTATTAAATTATTTCCAAATTTTACTAAAATTATTTATAACACAAATAATCTAAAATTTGTTAACTTATAAAGCATGTAGAATTTGCACCTATTTATATTCTATAGAAATATTTTTTTACGTAACGATTGGGCACATTTATTCCTTTGACTTATTACGAAAACTGAATTTTTTAGCTTTTATTTTTTCTATATGATTCACCTCTTATTTTTACCCTGAGCATTACTTTGTGCTATTGCATTCCCTGCACATTTACGCTATGCAAAAAGAACCCTAATCAAATCTTCGCAACTCCAGATAGTTTTGCTTTCCGCCGCAAACATTCCAATGGAAAAATAGGAATATTATCATACAAGTCGTCATTTTCTCCCAACCCGAAACGGAAGGAACGCTGAGTTACCTCTCCAATCCATCTGTTCCACCATTTCGGAAATGGAGGCTAATCAGTGCTACTTCTTGCAGCATCCGTTGCTGCTCAAAGTAAAGGATATGAATAATACATGTTTTTTGAGGTGTTCAAATAGAAATGGCGTATTTCTTCCTATTCATGTTGATAGATGCATCGAATTTGAAGAGAAACCGACGCGAGACACATTCAAGAAGTTTCTTTCAGCAGCGAAGATGGGTCAATTTATCTTATTTTTTGTGAGATATTTTCGATTCTTCATTCGTTTTAAAGACAGGCAGGGAGAACAAAAAATAGTAACAAAGTTTCAGTTTAGTTTAGTTACAATAACGTCCCGTTCTGAAGGAACACGTGGGCTATTTTGGGACGGACCTCGCAATTTTGAACCGCGGCCAGATGACGAGGCGAGACTTTCGATTGTTCCTAATAAATCCCATCTCCACATGTTGGTGGTGCGGCTCTCTCCCTGCCTTAGGAACCTTGCACACACACCGATTCGTGCCGACCGATTTGAAATCGGTCTGCAACTTTCCATTAGTAGTGTATAGAGAAC
Source organism: Araneus ventricosus (assembly GCA_013235015.1). Lineage (NCBI taxonomy): Eukaryota > Metazoa > Arthropoda > Arachnida > Araneae > Araneidae > Araneus > Araneus ventricosus. The sequence goes on along the minus strand of BGPR01016478.1, from coordinate 15,613 downwards.
AGTTGGAGCTTGCACACGTACCGACGCCTGAAAAAACCGATCGGCTGTCGAGAATTGCCACTGCGCTTCGCCGACATCGGCAGCTGCGGGGGTCCCAGTGACACATGTAACACTGGCGCTTGCACACACGTCGATTTCTTGCAGGTGTTTCCAGTAGCACATGTAATTCTTCTGACGCTTGCACACACACCGATTTCAGGCGATCGACTTCGCTCTCGTGGCGAAATAATAAAATTAGTAAAATTTCGAAAAAAATATTGAACAATATTTTTAGGGATATTTTTTTCTTTATTGATATTTTCAGTAGAAGGATGAGAAAATTACTTATACACAAAGAAATTTTTAATGGATAGTTAAAAATAATGATTCTCAGTGGCGGATTAAGCTTGTTAAAAGACGAAGCGCTGGCACATTTAGGGGTCTCTGAATATTTATATATATATGCTTTTTTACATTTTAAAAAATCGGTTTTTCTAATTTTAAAATAATATTAATGATTCCGCATACATTCCATACTTTTATTTCTATTTTTAATTGCATTTTGTACTTGTTATATTATTTATTTTTAATTAGCTTAATAAATCTTTGTTGAATAATTGCAATGCTTTAAAGTTAGTGATAGTTAATTTATCATAATTTTCTAATTAATTTTATTGAACATAATTCGCTTTCAAATAAGAATAATTCTGAAAACAACTTTACTCTCTGACAGCCTTAGAAATAAATATAAATTTGCTGTTTTCATATTGGTTTCTCCTTCAGTTTTGATTTATTAACGCAATAAATGGAAATTCAAATTTTTTCGACTGTTGAAGTGATTGCTTTCCACAGTGTTAGATTATTATAACAAGAATTTTTAATATAAACACATTATAATTTGGTTGTATTGCCAAGTCAGTGTTTAAGGTGTTCACCTACGTTGCGAATCCATTTTCTGCCGAAAATTAAAAAAATTTTTTCGTTTCACTTCGCTTTTATTTCTTAAGGTAATCCCAAAACTTATTTTATTTTACTAGAACGATAATCGGAAATGTAATTAGGTTCCTTTTAGTAAAACTTAATAGCTGAAAATGGAAAACTGAACAAGTTTGTTTTGGCAACAGTATTTTTGTACAAGAATGTACAAAAGGGCACAACAAGGGAGTGTTTTTCATTGTTTTAATTTAATATTTAATTCTTTTTAGTTGAAATTTAGAGTTAGTTTAGTTTGAATTAGCCGCCTTCGGCGACCAGCTTTTTCGCCGGGAATATGATTTCAATTGAATCTTGTATAATTTTATATTCATGGCTGCTTTAACAGTAATTTTAAACTTCAGATTATAGTAGATATTTAACCCAGGTTCTTTTAGTGGCCATGCACCTATTTTGTTCATTTTTTACATAAATGTAACTTAATGGAGTCAAATAACTGACCATACCATGTGACATTTAATCCCAAAACTCCTTTTATTTTACTAAAACGGTAATCGGAAAAGAAATTGAAACGTTTTAGTAAAACTCAGTAGCTGAAAATGGAAAACTAAACAAGTATTTGTTTTTTATTGCTTTCACTTGATATTTATTTCTGTTTAGTTGCAATTTAGATTTAGTTTAGATTTAAGAATTAAATAACACTTGAACTTTGTAATTAATTTATGAGGCAATATTGGCTTTCGAGGCAATGTGCCTGAATTTTGTATAATGTAAACTGTCGTTTTATATGATGCTCAACAGCCATTGAGAATTTCATAAATTTAAAAATTAATTTATTACTTAGAAATTTTTTATGATTTTTATCAGTTATTAAAGCACATTTTACATTTGAATAAATGCATAAAAGCTAAAATTATATTATTGTCGATTTTGTCGGTTTGTATATCATAATTCACACATTTTATTAAAAATTTCTTGTTCCACTCAAATTGATCTCCGATATTTCGGCGACATTTTTCGTATATGAGAAAGGTATCTTTAACAGGAAAATAAAAAGAAAGCATCTGTTAAACTATTCTTGTTTTCTTTTTTAAAATGAAAACAAGCATAAATTATATTGGTTTGAAAAATTGATATTACATATTTTTCAGTTGTACTTCATATTAGTTCCGTATTTAGCATTAAATTAACTCGATATTACTTAAGTTATAATATACTCTTGTCAATTCAACACAATTTCGTTATGATAAATTCAGATGTAATTATTATTATCGATTAAATATACTAATAATAAAGTTACATAGTAAGTTAAGTAAAATTATTATTTCAAAAATTTATTTAAATACGTAAAAAAAATTAAAGTATTTAAATAGTGATTTTAGTATGTGATATGCTGGCTAATTATTGAGTTATTTTTTTTTCAAGTATGGCAGAAGAAATCGATAATGTATTCGAGAATGACCAGTATACATCCGGTATAAAATCGACTGTCACGAATCGGTGTGTGTGAAAGGAACGCATCGTCTGCAAAAGTAGACTGTTTTCAAACCGGTCGACAAAAATCGGTGTTTGTGCAAGTAGCCTTACACCCTTCTTGGGTAGGCCATGACGGTGTGGGCATTTTTTCACCGCACCAGCGGGAGGACGTTTGGCCACTATTTAACGTGAAACAGGCCCCATACACGGCGGATCTTCAATGCAATCGCGTTTCGAAACTGGAACCCTATGGCCCGAAGCCAAGACCTCACCACTTGGCTACCGTGGCCCAATAAGTAACTAAAAGGCTATAAAAAAGTGAACGAAACTTTCAGTTGGTTAATAAATATTTTAAACATCCAATATTTTAATAAAATGTTCTGAACAGCCCGTATACATATAAATTCGGATCGAAAATATGCAACGGAATTAAAATATAAATATCAAATACAATTGCCTATTAAATGCTCAAATAAGTTAATTACAACCTTTGGTCACACGCAGGTCACGAAAGTGCTGAAAAGGTGTTGCAATGCCGTTAAGCCTTGCTGTTATAGACGAATAATCATCTTCACTGATTGCTGTAGTTCTCTGACAACCTTCCCAGGCTCTTTGTGGACAGATTCCTTATACTTGGTTACCATAACTGGAAGAAGTTGAGCGTAAAATTCATATCTCTAGCATTTTACATTTAAAACTGTCCTGCTTCCAGTCTCCCGACGATTCTTTATCTGATTCTATGATCCAAACGTTGGTGATTAGCATTTTAATCCTTTTCTTTTGAGTTTCATGAAATGTTGTTACAAATAAAATGGTCATAGATTTCGTCCAAGTGTACAAAAGAACGAAGAGTACCGATATTGCGATATATCATTATATACCACTCACAAGCATAGTTGAAATTGCAAGTTGAACACTAAAGATCTGCATTTTTGTGGGAAGGATTAGTTTTAAATTCGAGTTTTCGAGAAATTCTCCAAAACATACAAATCTTTTTGCTTTGATCATGTGAACATGTATTTTGATTAAAATGGGCAATATACTGAAAAATCTTAGGAGAAAAAAAATTTCTGAGAAGTTGTAAGCCAAAACATCTATGCTTAAAGAAATAAAATTCACAAACGAGTGAAACAAGTAAATAAAAAGACACGGAAATAAAAGAGACAAAGGAAAAAAAATCTATTTTTTAGAGGGAAAAGTTGCATGATAAAAAAATAATATTGCAAGCTCTAAGATATGACAATAATAATATGACAGGATAATGCACAAATTTATTCGAAATATTCTAAAGAAATATATGTGTGATTCATATTTCATATCTTCTTTTAGAAATTTCTTCGCTACATTTTTAAAGAAACGTACAAAATTAAGTATATGGGTGATTAAAAAGTCTTTATACAAATTTAAAATGTAGGTGCGACATAAGCCACAAGTAATGTTTACAATAGAACATGGAGTCTTTAAAGCAAATGGCGAACCCTACAGAATGCTCTTTGTCAACGAATTAAGTAACAGAAAAGGACAAGCCAGATAAAATTTACAACACAGGTAGCACAACACACAATTGTATGAATAACAACATGCGATGCGTGTATACACTGGTGTCCAAAATAATGCACAATTTTGAAGATGCTACAAAATTGGAGTTAATATGTATACTATGGTTAGCAATCAGTTTCTGAGAATCATGGGATATACTATCGTCGGAACTTACATTTTCACAGTGAAGATTCGGTTACGAGGCCAATTAGGGGCAGCCAGAAGGGGATGAAGGCGAAAATGGAATTTGACCCATCCTGTTTCACAGGAAGCTGATGACTAGAGGTAACTTTCATCAATGGTTGTGTTTGATGTGCATAATATTGGCATGCATTTTCGTAAACACAGCACAAATATTCGGGAAGATATAAAAGTTTTCTTAAAAACTCCCAAATTTTTCCGAATGTTCATTGCATTTAACATGCAGAGTTTTCCATTAAATTGTAAGAAACTTACAGAAAAAGTGACAATATGTTAGAGAAGCATTGTATAAAAATTTGAATTAAAAAATACAATATTCTTTAAACTCGAACAGTAATATTGAATTTTAAGAAAGTTGAAAATCCTGAATCCTCATGTCTACTTTTAAGTTAAATACATAATTCAAATACATTATTTCGAAGGTTAATATTCGAAGATTCAAGTTTCAAGAATATCAATTTGTGGAAAACCCCTCATCATTTATCTTCTCTTAGAGTGTACCGAAATTCACTATGTTGCATTCCGATATCTTTCTGAATACTAATGGTATTGAACTGGAATGTTTATATAAGTTGCCCTATATATCTGGCTTTGAAACCGTGAAAGAAAAGTTATGCTGACATTCACGCAAGCGCAATAAAAATTATTTAGTACAAATACTCATATTTCCTGTAATATTTAAAGTCTTTAATTCAAATTTTTACACAATGCTTTTATAACATATTGTCACTGTTTCTATAAGTTTCGTACAATTTAATGGAAAACTCTGCATGTTATAAGCAAAAAACATGCGGAAAAATTTGGGATTTTCCAAGAAAACTTATATCTTCCCGAATATTTGTGCTGCGCTTACGAAAATGCATGTAAATATTATGCACATTAAACAATACCATTGATGAAAGTTTTAACTCATTATCAGCTTTCTGTGAAACGGGGTGAGGCCAAAATAGTTTTCGTTCTCATCAATTTGTGGACGGTCCCGTAAATGTTCTAGTGACCGAATCTTCACTGAAAAATGTGAGTTTCGACGATTGTATGTCCCACGACTCTTAGAAATTCATTGCGAACCATAGTATCTATTAACTCCAATTTTGTAGCATCTTCAAAATTGTGCATTATTTTTGGACACCAGTGTAGTTTCGGACGGCAAGTCCTTTGAACTCTTACTTTAAGTACTCTAAAAATTTGTTGTTGATGCTGCGACTTACTTGCCATTTTATCAATCATGCTCTGTACGACTTGTAAGTTGTTTTCAAGCAACTGTGTTGCTATACTATTGTGAATTTGTATTTCATTAAACCTATGCTTGTATCCTTTATTTTTACTTAAATCACTGACAGAAAGTCCTCTGTTAACGGTTGCCCTTACTCCTCCCTCACGCTGTTTTGTAAAAAAGACTTGTTTTTGTATGCTTGACCTATCCTTAAAGTTTGACCAAGCACTTTTTAATCACCCTATTTATCTGCCGTCGCCATATAGTAAAGAAATGATACAAAGGATGTTCGTGAGGAGAAAGACCTTTCAGATTTCTTTTACTCGAAACTGATCTAAATCTCCTTTATAATATAAACTTCTATGTATTTCGCTAGAAATCGAAACCAAAATTTATCTTTATTATAGAACTATTTAATGCATTTGGGATTCTATCTACATAAAATGACCATTATATGGATCGACAGGAAAGATGCTTTTAAGTTTATTTGAGAGGAAAGCACATCTTACGAATAACTGAAATAAAGATGACGTTAAGAAGTTAGTACCGATTCTTCAAGATGATTGGGTAGAAGTCGTTCAATCTGGGCCGCAATCTCGATTTCCTTATACTTAAGTTAAAAATGACGGTTGAGAGAATTCGCTCAAGATGCTTTCTAATGATGATGCCACACAATTTGACATTTAAAGTGAGAAGAAAGGCTTTCGGAATGCAGGGCAAGAATTGCTCTTATCGATGGAATCGCATTAAGTTGGTTTAAAAAGAGAAGATCCAAATGGAGGTTCAAGAACCCTCCCAAAGGAAATATGATTTTAAAAGATTATATGATTGCAAATGCAGATTTAAGGTTTCAAATGCGTCATCTACTTGTTTAAGTTCGCTTTTTAAATTATATATAAAATAGAAAGCGCATCAAAGGATTCTGTAGAAAAAGCAAAAATTTTTGTCTCGGCAACGTTTTACTTGTTATTTTATCAGATTTTTATATTAAAGATTTTCAATAGTTCTCAAACAGTTACAAAACATACACTCTGGCTGAAGAAAGAAAAAATGAGCTAACAATTAGTAAATTTCCAATGGTTATTTGAATTTGTTTTAACTTTCTGACTGGAATATTCGCCATTACGACCGCTAAAGTACACGTTAATTAAACAGGTATTGAAAAGATGATCCGATTAAACAGTTAAAGATCTTTCAGTTAATTAACATATCTGAAGATCTTGCATTTTTCATGAAAAATGATCATGCATTTTAGTTTTCCATGAATCAGTTTGTATCTTAAAGTTCTAAAGTTTAATTTAAAAATATTTAAGAATTTTCTAAAATTCCTGAAGGTGATTATAAAGCAAAATATAAATTTTGCACTTTTATATTTCAAAAACATACGAAAAATACATTTTAATATTAATTAACTGGATAATTTGATAATGACTAGCGTTTCTCCCTCCAAATCGCTTTAATACAAATCCAGAGAATTTGTAGGGTGAAAGAGATATTGCGGACGAAGATTTCATTTTTTACTTAAATTAAAAAATTTTGGATATTAAAAATACTCGTTTCATCTCAAAGTGCATATTGGATATATTTTTTTTAAAGAAGCGATTTCAAAAGCCCTTTAATAATAAAGATCTACAAAGTGAATTAAAATTCAGTTGAGAAACTTGCAGGGAAAGCCAAGCATTCAGAAACAAGTGATTTTTTGGTCGCAAACGGAAAGAGCCGACCTTTACAAGGAACTGATGGTCAGTGTATTAAAATAAGAGGATACAGCAGACTACGATTACTTATAGAACATGGGATCGCAAACGGAAAAGGCCGACCGCTACAGGGAACTGATGGTCAGTATATGAAAATAAAAGGATACAGCAGACTACCACTACTTATAGAACATGGGATCGCAAACGGAAAGGGCCGACCGCTACAGGGAACTGTTGGTTGGAAAAGAAGAGAAAAAAAGAGGATACAGCAGACTACGAGTACTTAACTTAATACAGCGTACTGTGCAGTATAGATTGAATGCTGCAAATTCACTATACATACAAATTCACTTATAAGCACAACAACATAGTTTCACTGTGTTCAACACTTTATCTGGTGTATATTATCTTTCACTTAATTCACTAGCAAAGAGCTCCCAGCAGCATTTTCGGCCATGTGCTATTCGAAACACTTGCTTCTGTATATCGCTTCTAATGTACCTTCTTTTAATTATCATTATTTTGGTCGCAATAAGAAAATTTCATTGAAAAATATTCCTTAGTTTCAGAAATTTGGAGTAAAGCAAAACTGAAAATCTTAAGAGGAACAAAAAGTTTTGAAAAATTTATTTGAAGAATAAGGCAAGCTAGCTGTTTAAGTTTATACGATTGTTTCAGAAATAATGAAATTAAAGTACCTGAATTTAAAAAAAATCAATAATCAACTCTGAAAGAGGCTCAGTCACAACATCAAATTACCACAACTAAAAGAGACAAAACTTACGCAAGATGTAAAACCGTTTTAATGCATAGAATTATGAAATCACACTTCTTAAATGTGTAAACGGTTTTCACCACTGTTCTTTTCATCTCATATAAAGTGGTGGAAACCTAAATCTAAATAAAAAAAACGTAAATATAAATCTAAAATAAAAACTGAAAACTCGAACGTAAAATTGTATTCACATTAAAAATGTTAATTGACATTACACGAAATGATAATTCAAAATCAAGGCATAAGGAAAACTTGATATTTTGTCATAGGGGAAACTGTTATATTCAGGGTCATTGAAAATTAATTAGACAAACTTTAAAGGCAAATCGGCTATATTTTAAATTATTCAATTTACTTTCGATGACTCTTAAAGCATGTATTGCTAAAAATAAATGTACGGGAAAAATTATGAGAATGAATCCTATTTTGTTAGAATGCCAAACTTTAAAGACCCTGCTATGGACTTATTATTAAATAAGATATAAAATTAAATCTCACTATCATTAAATCAAAATGATAAGAAAAAATAATATGATTCAAGGAAATATATTGATTTTATTGTTTTTTATAATTCTCAGAAGAGATATAATTAAAATAAGGCGATTTTAATTTAATATTATTTATCTACGGTATCGAAATCAAAGATACATTTATTTCCGCAACTTGAAATAATACAAGTCCATTTGTGCTTAGTGAACAAATATGTTACTTACTTTATTCCTTCACTCGAAAGGCGCACAACTGATTCTTTTATTATAGTCTTACGCAGTGAAGGGCTAAATTTATCTTACTAAAGAGATTCGTAATTGATTCAATTTACTTTATTTTTTGAGCTCGGTGAAAGAAGGTCTTATGCTTAAAGGGAGAAAAGTATGTGAATAGCTAAAGGTTGGATTCTATTCATAGAAGCTTTCACAAGAATTTTCCAGCTTGTCTTTCGCTTTAGAAAAATAAACCCACGCAATAATAATTTTTGTTCAAAATTTGTTATTTTCCTGTTCAATAAATTCCTTTTTGGCATTTTCCTATTTCTTAATTTTGTTTCTTGTTTCAGAATACTTATCTGTTTAAGAAAAATGCATCTTTTTTTCCTTGTCTTTTTCATTAACACATAGTGGTTATACCATTTCTAGTTTTCTCTGTCGTGAGAATATACGATCCTCTCCAACATGTCTCCGAAAAATACTACATGTGTAATGTTACAACACAGCTTTTAATGGCACTGTGGTTATTTCCAGTAGTCAAGCAATAGTGCACATTGATATACCGGTATTGTGCAGCTCCATGATGCGATCCCATTCCCCAATAGTGGCGTTGAAGCCGTCAACTGCTCGGCATCTGACTCATGAAATCAGCTTTCCCTTTATCAGATTGTTGGTGGGAGGGGAAGACATATAAAACTGGGAGTATTCTCTTCTTTCAGTGTCTTATGTCCCGCCTTCTTGTGATTATAGGAAGGAAAATGAGGTTGATCATTCGACACCTGCTTATTCAGAAATTTGAAAATTTGCTTTGATTACAGATGTGGAGAACGGTTTCGAATATGTTGGATTGAAATGTGATTTACTTGGAAAGTATAGCTAGCATGTCCTTTTCATAATTTAAAAGAAGTCGTCAATAAAAACAAGGGCAGTAAATCTCAGTAAATGAGATTTACTTGGAAAGTATAGCTAGCATGTCCCTTTCATAATTTAAAAGAAGTCGTCAATAAAAACAAGGCCAGTAAATCTCAGTAAATGAGATTTACTTGGAAAGTATAGCTAGCATGTCCCTTTCATAATTTAAAAGAAGTCATCAATAAAAACAAGGCCAGTAAATCTCACACGTATGAAAAATTCAAAGGACAATAAGGTAAAAAAAAATCAAAATTCGTTTAAATGCCAAATGATACTAATCTATTTTAGTGCTACTGTTTACTGTGTAGTGTTACCGGTTCTGTTCAGCAACGGATTTCGATACTACCACCTTTGGACGATTTTACACCGGAAAGGGGTGTCAGGCAATGAGTCATATGAGCGCATTTCCGGAGTTCTTTGTTAGGTCACGCTCAGTAAAATGTAAACATCACACTTCCATTCTTCACTTTCCCGTTAATTTGATGAAAATATCTCCTCCCAGCGCATGCGCAAAAGCGCAGGAGGGTTTCCGAATCCGTTGCTAAACAATAGGTTTTCCTGTGTTTTTATTCCTCTGTAAGTATTCCGTATAATACAAGGGCCATAGTACTGCGTGCTTAACTGACAGGCTGAGTTCCCTGGAATGCAACATGTTTGCGAGATAGAAGTTATTTCAATTCAACCAGCATTTTGTTATTCCTACAGGATATTAAAGCAGTTTTACTTAATTATAAAAATAAACATGGTAGAGTTTTCTGTGTGTGAGTAGAGTAGCAACTAATCACAGATTACCGGGGAATTTTAAAGTTCATGGAATATGTTCAACTTGAATGACTTTCGAGATACATTCCTGCATGTAGTTTCGAAGATGGAGTGGTTTTTTCGAGAAGAATCATTATATTTATTGAAGGTTAATTACTGATTTTTCTGATTGGTGAGGGTTTTTTCATCAATCCAATGTACAAAGCCCACTACCAGGATTAAAAGTATTACAAAGAACAAGAGTACTAGAGTGCAACAGAAATGAAAATTTAAAAATATTACAAAATAAACGAAGGTCTGTAACCAAAAAACTACATAGGATTTTTTTATTGTTTCTTATAAATTTTTACTCACTGAAAACTGGAAAAATATTTAAAAAAATTCTATCATGTCGAGTTTTCTAGCAAAATTCATGTTTTTAATTTAATTAAGCATACAATTTCTCTTTTTAACCTAAAATCTGGTATCCCATTCTTGAGTCAAAAAGCCATATCCAATAATGATTTCATATATTAATTTTATATTTCTAAGAGTGACACTCAAGAGAAATACAAATAGAAAATGCGAGGAATTTGAGGAATGAACAAAAACAGTTACACACAGACACAAGCTTCTACTATGATTCACATAACATCTACTGAAATGCAAAGTAAGCAAGGGGGAAAGTATAATTTTGAACGACTGCGCACATGCACCGGTTGTCATGGTTACTGTCGTAGACCGGGGAAAGGTGATTCACGCCGGAAACTCAGTTTACATCCTTCATTCGTTCGTGATTGTGCACGTGTTTCAGTTCTGTATTATGGCTCCAAGAGGCTGTGCAATTTCTCCAGACAACTGTTTTTCCAACAACATTTTATTTGTGGTGAATACACTGTTAAAAGTCAACAAAAAACATAAGTGATATTGGGAAAAATTTTATTTTGCTTAATTCAAGTTGAAACTTGGGGATCAGGACAAATAATGGGCTCCTCACAATATGTAGAAGATGTGAGGAAGATCTTCGTTTGTGGTTTATGGGTAAGAAAAACTCATTTTGTTTTCGGATACCTATTGATGGCGTGAACAGCAAAACCACACTACTGATTGCTATTTCTGTTCGGTAGATGTAAGAAAATAAAAATAGCATATTTTACCTAAACCTTAGTTCAGCTATTCGTCCGGTACCTCATACCTCAGGAATACCAGTTCTACACCCACCTTCAAGTTTGGATGGTATCCGGAGTGATTCTGAGGATAGAGACACACAACCTCACCAAGACGAATCTATTCAAATTTTTCTGTTGATGAGGGACCCCGACCATTTTTTCAGTGCAGGCTTAATGATCTAGTTAGAAATTTAGGACTTTCTAAAGATGGAGCTGAATTGCTAGGGTTAAGACTAAAAAATAAAAATCTGCTGACACCTAGAACTTCATTTTCCTGGTACAAACACCAAGAGAAGGAATTTATTCAGTTTTCCTCCAAAGAAGGAAATCTCATTTATTGTATTGATGTTCAAGGCTAATGAAATGCTTTGACATAGAATATGATCCATCTGAGTGGAGCCTACTCATAGATTTGTCTAAAACAAGCCTCAAAGCGGGTCTTGCTACATAATGGTAATTCATTTGCATCGCTTCCTTTAGCACACTCGCTGCATTTGGAAGAAAACTATAATGATTTATCTATGATTCTTGAGAAAATCAAGTATCAAGAACATCGTTGGATGATTTGTGGAGTCTTCAAAATGCTCACCATGTTATTGGGTTAGCAGGCAGGTTACACAAAATATCCCTGCTCCCTATGCTTGTGGGACAGTCGAGACAGAGACATCCATTTTACCAAAACTAACTGTTCACTTCGAGGTGCCTTAACACCGGACGAAAAAATGTCATAAATACAAGCTTTGTTCCACCTCAGAAGGTTTCATTACCACTTATCCATATAAAATTTAGGGCTTACGAAGAAGTTTATCAAATCACTACTTAAAGAGGGAGAATGCTTCAGATATATATGTTGCAAGTTGAAAGAGGGAGTTTCTACTGGCCCCGACATACGAAAACTGTTATCCTCATTCCCTCTTTTCAAAAATAATGGGGTCAAAGAAAAAGAAGCATGGGACTCTTTTAAGAATGTAGTGCACAGGTTTTGGGGAATATTAAAGACCCTCTCTACGAAACCATTGTACAACGCATGACAGCGTTTGAAGCTCAAGGATGTAAGATGAGTTTAAAAGTTCATTTACACACTCCCATATTGACTGTTTTCCCGAAAACTTAGGAGCCTATATTGAAAGCAGGGTGAAAGATTTCACCAGGATGTCCGCGATATCGAGAGGCGATACCAAGGAAGATGGGACGTCAACATGCCAGCTGATTACTGTTGGATGCTTAAAAAGTCAGAAAAGGGAAACAGAAGATGGAAAGCGAAAGCGTGTTCGGAGGAGCGTCAAAGAGAAGAAGAAAAGGTTTCACAGACAAGAAGAGTAAACATGTAGTGTTAAATATATCAACAAGGAATAGTTTTTTTGTTTCTTTTTCCAATTATAAGAAAAATTATGTATAATTAATTGTAATAAAATATTGATTTTTTTTCATCGAAGTTGTGCTTTTTAAATGTAAATTCTCCATGTTTTGCCAAAACATTGTGCGTGAGGGAGGGAAATGAAGATCATTTTTGGATTCAGCAACCTAAAAAGCATAAAATTTTCCAAAAATATCCCATGCAGCTGAATGTTTTTTGCAGACCTGTATAATCGTGCATCTTTAACAACAATAATTACGATTGTTACATTTTCAAAGAAATTAGCTATGACATTATAGAATGGATATGCAAGCAGTCGAATCCATAATCTTGCATATCCTTCACTGAGGATAATTGAAATTGTGAATCTTTTTAAATATATATTACTACACGATCAATTTTTTTATGAAGAGAGTCAGTCATCACCATGGCATTAATCATACAACTTGCTAGTCGGTTCTTAAATTAATAATGACAACTATCAGATGAAAAAGATTGTTCCCCCTCCCCCAAAAAAAGAAATCAATATAAAAAAAACTTTACAATATAATGCATAGCAACATTTCATCCAATTTCTCTCCTTTTTATCTATGATGAGATGATTGACAACTGCACATTTTATATTGTAAAGAAGTTTTGTCTTAACCCTTTATAAGGCCGTTACTTACCACCAAATTCATGAATTTTTAAAGTTGGCTTAAGTTCTCGCCAAATTTTTAGATAAAACAAAAATCTAGATGTTCCATTTTCTTATCTCAAATCATAAGGAAGTATCTTGACTTCGTGGTGATTAATTAATAAATTAATTTAAAAAAATAATGTTTTCCAATAAGCTAAATGAGATTCTTTTCTTAAATTAATCTCAATCCCAAAGTTATTTAATTTACCACTATTAGAATAAGATGGCCCTTGGAAAGGGCTAAAAGAATCAGCGGTATATCGAAATGGCGGAGCTGAAATCACTACGAATGATATTCCGTGTGGTGAAAGAGCTATTGCTCTCTCGAATATCCGCCGAATGCAGTTTCTACCCTTCTTGCAATAACAATTGCTGGAGATAAAAAGTCGAGCGAAAATTAGTGATAGGATTATAAATGTTTACTTGTGTTATCAAATAAAAGAACTTTCTTTTTCACTAGAACATTAAATTCATTCTTTGCTATAATTTAATGTTCCCTAAAGTATGTTACTTGTTTGAAATTTATAGAGGGCTCAACGACTGCCATTGTTTTCACAGAACAATTTCCGACAAGAAAAATAACATGAACGTATTTCAGATATATCTTTCGGACAGTCGAATCGAAAGCAACTTGTTTTGTTTGTTGTTTTTGTTCATTTTTTGAAAGAAATACAAAAGCTATATCAAGGGAGTAGAGAGAAAGGGGAAATATTGATTGGACTTTTAAAGTGGTAATGATACAAAACTTATTTTTTGAACTATTGGTTAGAGTAAATGGGCATACTTTACGATTGAGGATGGAATTAAATTTTGGAAATCGATAAATGATTCGAGAAATTAAACTACCAGAACCTGCTTAGACAGAGTAAAAATATTTTTAATGCTGGTGGAAACTACAAGAAACTTATTATTAATCCTAATGTAAAAATAGTATCAGTTAGGTGAAAAAGATTATCCAAAAAAGGCATCAATAGATGATAAGTAAAAAGGCTTTCTGTTATCAAAAAATATAAATACCATTCTTAAAAACTGACACACACACTGACACAGACACACACACAGGCACACACACGCACACGCACAGACACACACAAATTTTTGCTGATGTTAATTTTTAAGATTTCAAAATTTTTGGCATGTGAAATTGAGCGTAGATTAAGATCGATTTGAAACTGGTCTCAAATACTGAAATGTTCACAACTGCTTCTGTGTATTTAAGTTTTCTTTTTGACATATTTCTTGTCTTAAAATTATCATATATTAATTCCTTTGCGTGTTTTCTTGCCTAATTGTTTAAGTTATCATTTGTTTTTATAAATCATTTTTAATTTATCAGTTTGAACGTATTTTAATGAAATTGTCATAATTTAATTAACTGAATATACTTAATGTTATCAGTTTTCATTTCAAATAATAAAAAAATTTTGTAATACTTTATTAAACGTAGTCTAACTCCTTCGAATCCCACCCTGTGATAAATTTTGATTTCTCAAAACATTACGTTTGCAGTGCTTGTACTCACAAATTTTGCAGTAATGCGTCATCGTGGCAATAACAAAAAAAAACAAGAAAGATATATGTATTCATCTTTTTTCAACAAAAAACATTAAATATTATTCAGAAATTAAATTTAAGGTTATTATCGATAATAAAATATCTGCTTCCGCATCGGGATATTGAAGAAAAACACTGAAATTACAAAATAAAATTATGAGGTATTGCTGCCACTTTGTGACGTTAAAACTGAAATAGTAAAAGAGGTTTATTATTGTTGTGTAAAAAGATTTTAACAAGTGGTTCCAAAATTTGGTAAAGATTCTGGCAATAATAAATGTAGAGAAATTTTAAGTACCAAGAGAGACGCTCTTATAAACATCACTAAGACATAGAAATGGTATCGACATTAGTTATACAGTTACTGAAGGGAATTCTCTTCCTTGATATCACTTATAAGGTTTCATCAGAAAAAAATTCAGATTGTTGAAATGAAAGCAGATAATTTGAGACATGAATTATTAATTGCAAAAGTTCTAAATGATTTAATGATTCAGATCCAATTATGGCAAATTTTTCTGTTCAATACACGAGGCAACCAAAATGTAAATAGTTTGGATTTAATATTTGATGATCTAAGATTTAAGGTAAAATTGAATGTGAATTGTTATTTAAGCGAGAGGAAGAAATAAAACTTATCTATTCGTTTTATTGAAAATTCAGCAATCTGAACGCAAAGGTTTG
>BGPR01016477.1:0-34456 GCA_013235015.1 Araneus ventricosus | reverse complement strand
GTTTTAAAACGAAGGTTATTGATTCTAAGATTTTTCTTAATCAATCACCTTCCTTTGTTACTTTCCAATAGCTGTTGCGCTCAGTGTGGAGAATATGGAGTTTCTCTGAAGCAGAAATAGAAGAATTGATTCATTTCTCGGTTGCACTTTTGATGAAGCCTTTTGCGAAAGAAATCGAATTAATACATGGGAAAGGTTTGAACTTTGAGAACAATGGGTGAAGAAACGTTTCGTACTGTCTGACTGGTTTGCTTTAGAAGACAATTAAAATTTAGTAAGAAATTGAGAAAATGGTTTATGTCGTTCGCTTTCAAATGTAATTTAATGAATATAAGAAAGAAATATTTTATATCTGTGAAGAATTCATCATCAGCATCTCTAAACCGAAAATTCCTTTTACAAACCTGTTATAAAAGGCCAGGAAACAAATGGTCCTACCAAAACTGACTTTCTTTGAAATTTTACTGTAATTAAATCCGAACCCCACGAATCCGAAATTTCGGATAATCCGAACTTTTTTTTTTTTTTTATTTTCTGAAAAATTTTTATTAAAAAAACGAAAGAAAAATAACAACTACGAATCAAAAACAAAGGTAATGTTTATTCCTAACGTAAAAGAAACATTTGATTTTGATTATTAAGAATGAAAACAGCACCTTAATTCAGCGATTCTCAACTTGTGGGGCGCACCACCCTAAGGGGGCGGGATAACATTAAATGGGGACGCGAGCATATCGAAAAGATAATTTTACTATAATAATTGATTAATTTACTGAAAGGAAAGGAAAGCAAAATACATTCTGACATAATAAAAAATAAAATACACATTTAAACTAATATAATACAATTATAAATATGATTGTAAAAGCACAATGTATTTAATAATTAATTTCTCCATAGTCAATTAAAAACAAGTTTAATAATTTTTAGTGACTTCCTTGTCCTGTCTTGCAGAGCAAAGTTTTTCGAAGGAAGATTTAATATTAGAAATAGACACTGAGTTCTTTTTCTATATTTATACGAGATCTATATTTTGCCTTCAAAGCAGCTACCGGGAAAATTCGGCTTCGCAAAGGTAGGATGTTGAAAATGGTAATAGTATACGAAAGTGAGAGAATCGGATTAGAAGTGACAAAATATAAATGTAAGATTACAAAGAGTGATTTCTTACTAAATTGACTTTTTATTTCGCGACTCGCCGTGAAATCTATGAAGATTCCTTCTTCGGCAGTTGAGAGACTTTCGGGAGAATTTTATTGAAACGGATCCCTAACCCATTCTCAACCAAGTTGTCGTCAGCAACTTGGTAGCAAGCTTGGCACTTAATGGTTACAAAAACAACTTTCACATGGTATTCTTCAGCCTTGTAAGTTTGAATAAATTCATTGACATTTGAAGGGGGGGGGGTTATGATTGAAAATTGGGCCTCAAATACTGAAAAGTTGAGAAACACTGCCTTAATTAGTAGAAACAAAATCGGTTATCTTTTTTTTTTTTTTGACGTAAGGAACTAAAACTGATGCGAATCGCCGCTAGCTCTTTCCGTACTCTTTAACAGAGTACCCAAAGTCAATACTCTACTGCATTTAATATATCAAGAGTATTTTACCGAATTTCCCCGATAATCCAAACAGAGGTCAGTCCCAATTAGTTCGGATTTCCAAGGTTCCACTGTACTTTTCCGAGTATGCGGTTTTGAAATTTTTTTTAAGAAGTAGGGTAGACCGGGGCTAGTTGGGCCGTTTTTTCTTCTAAGAATTTTTAAAAAATTGCAATTCAACATTTTAAATTTTTTTAAATGCAAACACTATCAGTGTACCTTCAGGAAGAATTCACCATAATAATATTTCAAAATATTAAATATTAATATTAATTTAAAAGCTGAAACTGATACCAAGTCGCGTGGCCCAACCTGCCCCGACTACGGGGTAAGTTGGGTCACATCACGGGGTAAGTTGGGCCACATCACTTATTTAATATTCTGGTAAGGTAGAATTGAAGAAACATAAAAAAAAAATCTTATCACATTTTACTTTTCATTTCCTGCGAACGATAACACAAGATATACTAAAGGAAAATTTCTTTCATGCACCATTCCTTAATGAAGCCATAAAATTATGTGAAGCAAAACAAAAAGAGATTGAAACTACAAAATTAATAAGTTTTATGTTTAAAACAGAATTATAAATGACTTCATCGTCACAATTTTCATCATTACAGCTTCACTTCTAAAACAGCCGCTTTCATTGCTTAAGAAGAAGCATTCCCTCTATCCGATTTTCTAACAGAATGGCGAACCACCTTAGCAGGTAGCCCTGCAAGAGAAACAAAGTAGCATGTTGTGATTATGGCAAAAAATTCTTCTATATTATTATATTTAAGGCAGATAAATAATAATAATATTATTATAATATAAATTATAATATTAATTTAAAGAATAAATAATATTAATTCAAAAAATGATATTAATAATAATATTAATTTAAATAACACAGTTAGTTTATAGATACAAATCTGGTACATTTTTGCTCAACAAGAACTGAGGTACAATTTTTTTAAATTCATCGTAAAATAATAACAGCGCATTCTGTTTTGCACTTTTTTAATGGAAATGGAATCAGATTAGATTTTCTTAACAATTACCTTGCATTTTAAATTTGGTGCATATCTCATAATTTCAGATATATTTATATATCGCAGATAATGAAAAACAGTATAGCAGCGTCATTTGATGTTACAGCAACATTGAGTCATTATAGTTATTCATAATGGACATGCCATATATTAATTCGGCGTAATCCCATCTCAAAATTAAAAGAACATTTTAAAATCTTTAAAAAATATTACTAAAACTAAACTTTAAATTTTATATGCATTTCAATTTAAAATATTTTAGCGTAATTATTGTTTTTTAATAACAATGGAATATTTGATATGATTTCAATTTGCAAATTTTGACCATCATCAATACTTTCTTCCTTTGAATATAGAAGAAATTAAAAAAGAATAATTATACATGAAATTGAGAGAACGGTTACATAAATGAATTGATTTCGAGACTTCATTCGTTACAATTAGGCTTCGGAGATACTACGTGGCACGTTCGCTCGTCATTTCCACAGGATCAACATTCTACGGGCAAGTTGGACAGCCGGCCGAACGTGCCCCTGCGAAGTGGCCCAACTTACCCCATGTCGCCATTTTTGTTTCCGATGGGTGTACGAATTTACATTGAAAGTATTTAATTAAACAAACATGCCCTACAGTAACTATGAACAATTATCTTTCAAAATATTATTTGTAAAAATGGAAATTGTAATATAAAAACATAAAAAAAGAAGATTATTTATAAGGAAGGAAAGCCACTCACCTTGGCAAAAATTTGAAAATTCCAGCTAGTTCGTTAGTAGACGCTGCTATTCCAATGACCTTTACGGGAAAGAAGGGAGGGGGGATGACACATACTTCGCTGGAGTAACAGCGCTATATATCGGAAAATATTTAAAATAAACCGACTGCCCAACGTGCCCCTATGCCCAACTAGCTCCGGTCTATCCTAGACATCGCTACTGCTAGGCGGGAAAATGGCACTTTTCTGCTGATAATATGCATTCTGACGAACATACGTTACCCATATAAGAGTTGTAGCACAATATTTAAATGTGAAATATTAGAGAAATGGAATTAATAAAAAAAATAACTGCACCAAAGGAGTTAATCAATAATTTTATTGAACTAATACGTAGGAAAGAAATGAGACGAACATAAAAGAAGTTTAGTTTAGTTATATTAACGTCCCGTTTTGAAGCAACACGAGGGCTATTTTGGGACGGACCTCGTAATTTTGAACCTAGGTCAGATGACGAGGACGACACCTGAGCTGGCACCCCCCTCTCCAAACTTCCACGCCACACCAACGGGAGAAAAAAAAAGAAATCATATGCAATACCTTTATTGCAATCACATTTGAAATCATATTAATGCAAAATTTGCTCCAGTTGTCAAAGGACTTTTGCGCAAGTTCTTGATCTGTCGAGATGTCTTAAGTGCAGCAAAAGCATTGCTATTCGGTTGTTAAAAGAGTTTCACATGCAAAGAACGATCTGGTAAACTGATTATCATGGTAACTGGAATCGGCATCTAATAATAAACCGCTTCACGACTTTATACCTTTATTGCAATCATATGTGAAATCATATTAATGCAAATGATGCTCCAGTTGTCAAAGGACTTCTGCGCAAGCACTTGATCTATCGAAATGTCTTAAGTGTATCAAAAGCATTGCTACTCGGTTCGTAAAAGAGTTTCCCATGTAAAGAGCGATCTGGTAAACTAATTCTCATGGTAACTGGAATCGACGTTTAATAATAAAACGTTTCACGACTCCTTAAATTATCAGAAGATCTAAAGCCTCGTATACAATTGCATACAATCGCAAGTGTATACGCAGCTTTAGGTACTAGATACGATATTATGCAAATTAGTATCAATGTAGTACCACTTTCCCCTTGGTGGGCACGATATGAAATAATTTTATATTTTTATTTTAAAAATAGAAAGAGCATACTTAGGGAAGTAAGTGCAGCAATGGTGGTAATCCACAGAATAGTTTTTTCAGCATGGAGGTCCAAACATCTTCTGTTTAATTTCTATCACCCTGTGCATTAGGAACAAAGCTAGACCAAAAAACGAAAGGGCGAAAGACAGGCCCCCTTACAGAAAAAAAACCCAGTTATGAATCCCTACCTACAGGTGATCCTTGACGAAGTGTGCAGGCCGGATTCATTTCTTTCATTTTTCCCTTTTTTCCAAGGGTCTTAAGGAATTAAAGAATTGCTTAGCTCACTGCTTTTATAACCCTGTACACTAGGATCATATTTGGGACTGGTATTTAACTTGGCGTAATGATACAATTCATAGCTCTCCCTTGATGTCAGCATAAGTTGTCATTGATTATATTTAATGAGTGTCTGAAATTGACATGTGCGTGGGAGTTGGGAAAGGGTATGGGCAGAAAAGTCTTGGTGACAAAGAATTTTTTTTCATAGTAAAAGACCGATATCATTCTGATATACTCTTTGACCATCTCAAGGTATTTTTCAGCTAAATTTAACCGCTTAAGGCTTTAACTCGATAGTTTTACGTAATGTATGCAATTTCCTTTATCCCGATATAACTCGGACTGACTCTCTTTCTTTTCAAATCGACAATAAAAAAAAGGAAATTTTTGGCAGATAATTACAAAATAATTTGATCCTTAAGCGGTTAATAACTTACGAGTGTATCGATTTCTGTGCTATACTTTTATATCCAGACAGTTTCCAGAGAAATAATGTCAGGAAAATCACTCCAACGTTTAAAGTATAATAGATGTGTTTTTTTTGGGAGGGGGGAGAGGTTTGAAATTATTGATATTAGAAATTGTCTTCAAGTTTTATCGTTCTATACGTCTAAACACAAAATGTAATTTTTTAAACATCGATTAATTTTATTAGTAATTTTAAGCTTTTGTTTCTTCTAGTGATATCTATACCTGTAAGAGTATCAAGCAATTTTTAATTTTTGAATAAGCTACTTTAAATTAATTAAAGGGAGTAAAAAAAGTTCAGTCATCGTTTAAAAATACAAGAAGAAAATAGGTTAATGGTTGGAAAAGAGAAAAATGAAAATACACTCTTGATTCTTTGTGGCTATTGACAAACGCTAAATAGAACTTCTTTATTGAAAGAATAAATATACAAACAGAAAATGGAACGATCAAATGGTTGTTTTTAATTAATTTAAAACTTCAGTTACTTCCGAAAGATACCTTTATTCTCATACTCATCCAAAGGAACATTTTTCTTTCTTTGAACTTAACCGAATTTCCACTGACTGTTTAAACAATGGATTTTTTTAAATGTTTGCCATTCTTTTAGTAGAAAGTAAGCTTGTACATCGAGAATTTTCTCATTTATTGCACTGTAAGGATCGATTTCTGGGAATGAAGGAATTAGAATAATTGTGGTAGATTATGTGTGTAATGAATTTGCTGATAGATCTACGAATTGATAAAAATTCTATTCAAAAATTTATTTCTAAAGAAATGTATAGTAAACCCTTGCCGCGCGCGGATTTTGCATATACGCGTTATCTTAATTGTTTCCATTTAATTTGTCTAACGTTAGAATTTCATTCATATCCGGTACGCTACAAAGAGTCCACCACAAATGCTTGCTGCATCAACTCTGTTCTGAAGCTGTCAATAATTTTAAAGGTTTTCCATCAATTTAAAATGAAGCCAAAGAAATAAAGAAATTATAAAAATTGCAAAAGAATTGTCGACGTAGCATTTTCATATATGGGAGAAGAAGTCAAAGAATCAATCGAGAATGACGATATAGAAACGACGAATGAGGAATTGGATGATTTTGTAACACCATCTGACAGTGAGAGCAGCGATAATGAAGCAGAAGATAAATTGATAGTGACGAAGTTAAACAAATTGTTAAAAAAAGGTACAGGAATTGTCTGATTTTGCAATGGAGATTGGCCCAAATGAAGAAAGAAGAGGACACTTCATGACAGGCAATGAAAAGCTTTGCACTCCTTACCGCAAAAGTTTTCAAAGAGTCGTGTCCGACATTGTACCAAGTAAAAATCACCACTTTAAAAACCAGCGGGAGTGGCCTCCCCGAAACTTTCTCGCATACGACCAGTAATGTGGGGTGGGTAAACACCCAGTGGGTAGGTAAATATTCTTGGGGTATTTACCCAGGGCCTGGTTATTTTGAGAAAAAAAAATTATGAATGGTGATTTAAAATGAAACATACCAAATTCATGAATTCCCCAAAACTTAATATTTTGCAAAAAAAAAATGCGCATGTTTTTAATTTTTACGCGCGTTGAGGTACCACAACTTTATTTAACGTTTTTGAGTACGAAATCTTACTACAGAATGATATCACGCAAGATTTCACCATGCCTTCCATCTGGAGAATGTCAGAACGAAGTTAAGGTTCAGGGGGTTGCCATAATTTCCGAAGTGCGTGTGAGCGACTCGCCACAATTTAATTCGTAGACAGCCAAGGTCAAACGCCAACTATACTAACTTGAGTGAAATAAGCGAAACGCTCGCCAACACACAGTCGTAATGTGCATTTTGAACTAAATATGCAATTTGAACACCTGTTTTTTAATCGATTGAGATGAAAATTGGGCACAGATCTATAATTAATGTTAGCATCCGTGATAGCAAGTTTTATTTATATAAACCAAAGGGCTTATGAGATACAAGCATGCGATTATACAGACCGACAGACAGTCAACCCTTTGACGGATATGGCCCAAAATTGTATACGAAGCTATATTCATGACGATAAAACTGTGTACCAAATTTTATCCATCTAGCTATTCAAGTTTTTGAGTTATAGTGTTCACATAACCATGGACATACAGACTGACAGACTTCTCGTTGACGGATTTTGTCCAAAATTTGACAGAAATCTACAAATTATGTTTAAAGACCACATACCAAATTTCATCCCCGTAGCTCTAATAGTTTTCGAGTTATCGTGTTCACAGACAGACATAATTCCAAAATTGTGTTTTTCGGACTTAGGGAGGTCTAAAACGTGGAGATTCGTCAAAATCTCGAATTCGAATTTTTTGACGATTACAATACTTTCTCTTAGCATACTTCGTATACGAGAAAGTAAAAATAATAATTGTATTATGCACCTACTTATTAAGCAGTAATAAAAATCCTTTCAGTTTATATTTGTTTCATTTCCCCCTTTTAATTGCAACAGTATTTACGTTTGTTTAAATTGAACATATTTTCTTTGTTAATTTGAAATATATCTATCATATTTTTTCCGCGGAAATTTTACTTTGTGGAACACGATTTTGCCTTTAGTACAATGCATTGATGACGTAACCCCTGCGTTCGACAAGGGCGCGGTGTATAATTATTTCAGTTCTTCTAAAATTTTCATTATGTAGCTGTGAAGATACCTACACAGTAGCGTCACGACAAGGCTGGCGACAAGGAGCGTACAGATGTCCCGGTTGATGCTGAGGGGCGACATGAAGACAAAATAATAGTGCGTTTATATAACTTTTTAAAACGAAATATGTCCAGAGGTTTCGAAAATCAATACCATGCTCAGTGTAGTATTCTTTTTATCACTACACCAATGCGTGCACGCGCCCGATTTTTGAAGTACAACCCAGCGTGTAGCCGAAATCTTTTCTTACAGCTAAATTTGTCGTTAAGAATTGACTGCATGAACCATGCCGGTTTCCCTCTTTCCTATTTATTTTTGTGAGAAAATATCTCATTTTCTGTAACAAAGAACGCCTGAATAAAAAAAAAAATTCAAGATCTGCGATTCGGGTCGTAAAAGTTTAATAAGAAAACTTTTAAAACTTGTTCCTGTGGTATGAAAAAGTTTTATTTCGTTAAAATAGTTCACAACTTACTCTCTTCTGAACTTTCGCTTGAAGTACAATTAATAATCATCGACGCCAGACTTTGACAGAAAGTGGTCCGAAGTTCCTTGGCCCATCTCTGCCCTTCTTACAATTTTATACCTTTCTTGAAGAAAAGGCTAGAAATGTAGAATAGATCATTTCAGGAGGAAAGTCCTGTGGCAAATGGCTGCTTCCGAAACTGCTGACAAATTGGAATGAATGGAAAAGTTAATAGTGCCAAGTAGCATCTATAAACGCTGAATTAAAATAAAAAAATGTAGTAAGAATAATTTAAGACCCAGTTGAAAGCATTGCACGTGGTTCGACAATGAGAATTTAATAAGCATATTCTTTATAAATCGTTAAATCGTAGAATGGTAATATTAATAATATTAAGTAACTGTTATAAAATGACAAATTAATAAATTGATTAAATTAATTAATAAAACATTAATAAAAATTCATATTATTATATATAAAGGCGCAAATGCAGCTATTTATAATATAATACAGAAACAAAAAATAGATAAACTAAACAAAATTAAAATTAAGTAAAAAAGCATAGATAATAAACAGCAGATTTAGACAAAAACGATGACCATACATCTTTTAGCGTACAAAAGCAACAGCCTCAAGTGATTGCATCAACAGAAATTTGAAACGATAATATTTAAAACACATAAAAATGAATTTCGAAAGTAAAAAATGTTCAAAAAGGAAGAAATGAATAAGGAATCGAATGGTAAACTTTATCAAAGACCACTCACCATAAAGATTCCAAAATTAGACAAGATTTTCTGTCAAGGGTAAGATTATAAATCAAAAGTATAGCCTTTGTGGCCTGAATCCTGTCCAATATCAATATGAGAATCATTTTGACAAATCAAAATGCACAATCCTTAAAGAATAATCAAAAGGTACTAGAAAGTGTTAAACCTAACACTCTCTGCCGAAATTTTAGATGTAATCCAGTCGACGCCAAATATACCGGAAGCAACAAAAAATTAGAAGCTAGCACGTAGCTCCATCTATGAAGAAAAATTCTAACTAATTAATCAGAATAAAAAACTATTATTTAAACAGTTATAGCAAATTAAATTAAATTAGAAAAAACCATTAATATATTAATTAGAAATATTTTTATACTCCTTTAAAAAAACTATTAATATTAATGAAAGAATCTGGGAATCCGTTGTCTTTAAGAATATTCTTTAAATTATCTAAAGCTTTAACTAAATTTGAATGGTTGTTACATATGCTATTTATTCTATTAATTTGAGAAAAAATGGAATTCCTAAAAATTTTATAATGAAGATTTGTATGAAAATTACAAAGTATTAGAGCCTTAAAATTAAATTCTTTCCTTTTATCAAATAAGCCGACAGATACACCTGAATTTAATATTTCAATTTCCATATCTAAAAAATTGCATTTGTTAATTTCTGTATTGGTTTTGTTTAATTTAAGCTCTTCTGGATAGCAGTTATAAATGGAATTAAAATTATCATAATTAAACACTAAAAGGTAATCAATAAAACGAAAACCATAAATAATTTCATTTTTAATTAATTCCCTCTCATTTGAATGAAGAAATATGTTTGCCAATGCACTAGAATAATTACACCCCATAGGGATACCAAAAACCTGTTTATAGTATTCAACTCCATTAAAGAGATAGTATAGATAGTAGTTTTAATATTAAGTAACGCATAATTTAAATCTTAAAACTTTTATTCAAATATTTGTTTATTGGTTAATGTTTTTGACTTGTCTAAGGTCCATAATAAGAGGCGTTTACAGTATTTATGCAATTAAAGAACTCATTACTTTCCTCCTTGCATGTTATTTTACAGACACCGACCTGCAATTATTAAGATAAGATTCTTTTGATTATTTGAAATTCCTTTTCTCGTAATGACACAAATCAACACAAATAGGACTGATGTCCGAATTTGATATTTATCGTTGTTCTTAATATAATCTTCACCGAAACCTTCTGTTGACGGTTCTGTGCTGTTCTTTCTTCTTCTTTTTTAGTTACTGGTCTCTCATTACCAAAGTTTCTTCATCTTTTCTCTCCATTCTGCGAAGTCGCCACTTATTTTGGTTTCTTTTAGAAGCGGTAAACTTCAAAAGGAAATGGAGAACACACTCTAACAAAGCAATAAGACAAATTAGCAATGAAATAAGTTCTTTTCCCATTGAGTGCAGTTTACAGAGGAGCGAAAGGACGATTTATTTCCAGAAGAAGCTACGTTAGTAAGGAAGAACAGGTTTCACAAAAATACGGTGTCTAGAGCTATATATTCGGTTTTGCGCCATTCAACTGAAAACAAAAAACAGCATAGGGATTCCACATCGAAAAAAATGTAATTAGAATTTTTACAAAAAAGAATTTCTATCATGTATTTAGTTTTGAAATTAACCATGAAGAAAAAGGTCGTCAATTCTGTCCTATACATAAATGTAAATTTTGAATGCAGAAACAATTATTATCGGGTTGTTCAGAAAGTAATTTTGCTTTCTGTGCATGAAAATGAAAAATAATTTTTTTATACAATATAAATATTTTATTAAATAATATAGTGACCATTTTGGTCCAATACAGCTTTTCATCTTTTTGGTAGTTGTAAGATTCCAGTCTCGTAGAACTTCTGATAGTTGCTTGCAAAAATTGGACCAAATTATTTTTGACTTCCTCTAGATCAGTGGGTCGCGACTCCCAAAGGGGTCGTGGGAAAATTTTTGTGGGTCGCTAAATTCAAAGAAATTTATTTGACAATAAAAAATATAAGGCTTTTCTTCAAAAATTGTGGTTGAGACCGGCAAAGGGGTCTCCACCAAGGTTAACAGACCTCCAGAGGGGTTGCGACTAAGGTTATAAGACCTCCAGAGAGGTCGCGACTAAGGTTATCAGACCTCCAGAGGGGTCGCGACTAAGGTTATCAGACCTCCAGAGGGGTCGTGACAAAATTTTACACAAAGTGAGGGGGTCGGAAATGAAAGTTTGCGCACCACAGCTCTAGATCACTTACTAAATTTCATTTCCCTCGTTGTTTCCTCATTTCAGTTATCGTTTTCATATACGCTGCAATAGACAGATCGAAAGACAGTCAAGCCTTCGACGGATTTAGTTCAAAGCTAACACATATCTACAATTGTATAATAAAACCATACGCCAAATGTCATCTATATAATTGCGTGTTTGAGTTACCGTGTTCGCATGCACACAGACAGACAAACAGACTTGCCTTAGACGGCTTTCTACAGTTTTCATGTAAGACCTTGTACCGAATGTCATCCGTATAGCTTGTTGCGTTTTTGAACAGACAGATATAATTCCAAAAATTGTTTTTTTCGGACTCAGAGAGGTCTAAACGCGGGAGATTCATCAAAATCTCGAGGCCGAATATTTTGATGATTACAGTTCTTTCTCTTTGTATACTTCTCATACGAGACAGTAAAAATAATATTTAAAGTCTAAAAAAAATTTAAAATAGAAAAATATAAGGGCACTGATTAAAACGATTTTGTGTTACGGAAAATCGTTTGGATAACGGATTCGTGAATTCCGCTCATTTGCAGTGAATGATAGATTTCGGTTATCCAAAAAAACGTAAAAGTTCGAAATAGTAAAATTTCGATGCTGCTCGACTATGTATCCGATTACATTAAGATATACGCAATTTTATTCGATGAATCGTTTTTGCAATGCAAATACGTATTGATATTTAAGTGCTTTTTTTCTGGAGTCTTGAACTTATTCATTTTAGACTCGTCACATTGCTAGCATTGTTAAAATTAATTAAAAACAGCAATACCTTACACCTTATGTTATCCCTTCTTGTTTCTAAAATAACTCTGCATTTTTAAAAGAAAAAGCAATTCAGAATAGGTATATGGGGTAAACTGAACATTGACTTTTTTGTGAAGATATTCATAAAATGAATATTTGACAACCTCGGTGCTCGTAAAAAAATGCAAGTGCCTGAAGATACAGAAACATTTAAATAAAAATAAGTAAAAATACATCACATTATAAAGTTGACGTTGACCGATGGAAAAAGATTACGTCTTCAAAATCGGTAAGTTTGTTACCAATGTCAATTCGAACCTCATATTCATCTAGTTGGAAAAATTTGAATTGAGACAATATGCATGACGTCATAGTCACGTGACAAACGTAACTGCGCATGCAGTGCCACATCTAACTGGAAGTTACCTCACGCTGAGCTGTGACGACACATCGTCGCTGTCATATATTAAAATATCATATGTCAAAAACCAGTTACAGCTAAACATGCGAATTTTAATGTAATAACTGGAACTAATAGCTACATATTGCATTTTGTGACAACATGTAACAATCACATATCACGCACGATTTGAGAGCAGATGTAGATGACCTATACAAATATTTTGCATTAATATAGTGTTTTGGCAAATTTGGCATACTACATTTTGATATAAAAAGGACGACATCTTTCTTCATCTTGCAAGAAGCGGAGTGGATTCCAGAATTAAAATGGCGCAACGTACTTGATTTGTATCACATAAGCTTGAAACGATTCCATTATCTCTCATATTAAGACATCAAAGAGATGATTATCAAAAGCACAAAAGCATTACGTACTGACTTTAATGCATTACAACCACGAAGGAAAAAACAATTATGCAGCAAATCTTTCTGCAGAATACTCTGTAATACAATAAACTGAGAGACAGTCTGTCTATACTGGAGGCATCTGAAACTTTCCAGAAGAACTCTTGTTGCACTTTGCATTGGTCCATATACTACTGGCAGAAAGAAATCCGATTCCCGGTAGAAATCGAAACTGGGTAACATGATTTGATCTCATAATGCACTGTGTATCGACATCGCGGAGTTCTCATGGCACAGATGTTTTCGATTTTGAGGAGACAGACTGGAATTTTTCCGTTGTGCAGAAGAAGTTGCTTTCCCAACCGGACCAAGCAACAATATGGCCTCTTAACCAACGTATTTTTTTAAAATTCTTAATGTCTGTATTCTAAATGTCACACTAACTTTTATTTAGAAATATGGATGTTTTACCAGCAAAACTTCAGCTACATTTAAGATTATATAGTGGTTTTATTGAAACTTGAATGATATAACCAAAAAATTTTAAAAATATATTAAGGGAAAGGAGGGCAAGAGTACGCACCTAGTGGATTTTTCGATATAAAAATGAGAATTGAAAAGTCAGAGCCACGAAAATATACTGAATCATAGTTTATTAACTTAGGAAGAAGGGTACAAAAAATGAAAATTTTAGCTTTAAAAAATATATATATTACGAAACGCAAGAAAAAAATGTCAAATACGTACTCTTACCCAACGTGGCGGGTAAGAGTACGCAGGACGTGAGGCCAAGATTATGCACCCTGAAAATTTAGCAGTAGTCGCATACAAATGCTCCTAACTGCCTTATGCCTTCGTAACTGGAATATTCCTCATGCCACCACTCCTTACATAATCTACACTGGATCCAATCATCATCATATGTTTGTTCGCAGCCTAGTCATATTGCTCCCTCATTATTTGGATTTCTATGGACTGGAAACTTTTTCTCCAGACAACAGCTCTTCAGATTATTATCCCAATCTCATTTTTTAAAATAATAATGATAAAATAAAATGCAAAGTTTTGTTGGAATGGCTGCTTCAAATTGCAGAACGGATAAGAGTACGCATATCTGGTCTGTGCGTACTCTTAGCCGCCGATGTATTGCTTCTCTAAATCGTCCATAGATGGCCGTAGAATTCACTAAAGTTAAATTCTAACATGGCCACGTTGTTCGGAAGGGAACAAACCTCGTAATCATATTTACTTTGAAAGAAAGCATTAGTCCTTTATTTACAAAAAAAATTAAGATTTCTTCACAGAAAAATTACATGCTAACATAACGAAATCATATATTACCTGATAAATGAAAGACAGCAAGGTTGAAAATAATTATGGCGGTCACTTGAGATAGCTGAAAACACACATGTTGATATGATCACACTTGCTTTTGCTTGCACTGTTGCCAACAGGGAAAAAAATCCCTGTGTACTCTTACCCTCCTTTCCCTTACTTTATTTTTCAAGTATATTAAAACGCTTTTTTCTTCACGCTCCCTCTTTGGGGCCGCCTCGGACTTAGGCACCACGGGCAGTTGCCCGTTTTGCCCGGGCCTCGGGTCGCCTCTGCCGTTGTGCTTCCTACATTTATGAGTCATTTCGTAAAGCAACTAATTAAAGAAAAGTTGATATAACTATAAAGAATTATTCTACCCTTTCCTTTAGTTTAACAATGGAAAACAGTATTTCTGTACCTCAGAGGTAAACTATCTTAAGTCCAATTTCACTGAGTTTGATGTTTTTATCTTATTTGCATTATGCCAACAGCATCTCCGGGTGGGCAAAGTGTCGTTGCTGTAGGTCGAAAAGAACAAAGATAAGCGCTCTCAAAAATAAATTGCGCATTGCAATACATGGAGCTCTGGAACTTCTTTTGGCTCTCCCGTAAAATGTTAAAATTGTTACTTAAGATAGTTTACCTCTGACGTACAGATTTGTGATTTCTCAGAAAATGAACGAATTTTCGGTACTATTCTAAGTTAGAAATAGCGGTATATTACTGAGAGTGGACCTGAATGGTTCGAAACGATTCAGCGGAACTGAGATTAGCTTAATGGACCGCAAATTTTTAATGCTTGTTTTCCTCGCACCAGTGGTCACTCGTCAGGATAGAAACTAGTAATGCTGCAAAAGATATTTCTGAAGGGTTGAAATACCCACATCCAAAATAATAAAAAAAAAGTTTTCAAAAATACACAAGCAGAAAATAAGTTTTAATAACGTTTGTAATTGAAGGAGAATAAAACTCCTTGGCTCTAAGTTCGATGTGTAGGTATGTTAGAGTTAAAGCGTGTAATCCGTTATTTCATAGAATAACTAGGTATTTCACGAAATACCTAGTTGTATACCTAGTTATTCTATGAAATAACTGAATTATACGCTTTAACGGTAATATATATATATATATATATATATATATGTGATATTTAAAATTTTTAACTTTCTTAAATAATTTTTAACGACACCTTATTTTTAATTACTTCCACTTCCATCGTAATAAGCGCACTACGGCTTTCATTTCGAGTCGCGAGTCTTTTCCGGGGAAATTCCCTTCTCTGCGTACTTAAACTTTCTGTGCATTCCTATCTGCCCTTTTTGATTCAAGCATGTAAGCTGACAACAGCACGCCGCTCAGGCGTAGCCTATTGAATACTGGTCATGGAGCTAAGTAAAAACTGAATCCTTTACCCATGAAGAAATAACCTAATATCCTCAATGACTGAATAAAAGAAGATTAAGCCAAATATTATCTCTTCCCTGACCAAAATGGACTACACCTCACCATCATTAAAGCATGATCTTATATATACAGGGTGTTCATTAATTATTGTTGGGGTTTCTGTACCTCATAACTTTCGAATAAAAAATATTACGCAAAAACCGATTACGTATTCGTAAATTACAACTCAAAGAATTTTACGTGGCAACAATGCGATCTTAGCGCATTTGCAATCTGGGTAATTATGACGTCATAAATAAAAATGGCGACCGTGCAAGAAAAAGCAATGTGTGTATTGTGGTTTTTCGAAACTAAATCAGTCATAACTACTCAACGTCGCTTCAGGACCACGTACAAGAAAGATCCTCCTTCGGATAATTCTATCAGACGCTGGTTAAAACAATTTCAGGAAACTGGTAGCGTTCTACACCGAAAGGGAGCGGGAAGACCGAGCACTTCGCAGGAAAATGTTGATCGCATCCAAAAAACGTTTACTCGCAGTCCACGAAAATCAACGAGACGAGATTGTCAAGAACATTGTGTACAAGACCCCTGTGCCCTCCTTTGATGAACTGAAGCGCACAATTGTTACTGCGATCCAAAATGTTACCCCACAAATGCTGGAGAACCCTTGGAGGGAAATCGAATTTCGTCTCGATGTGTTACGAGCCACGAAGGGCAGCCATGTGCAAATTCATTAATCTTTTTAATATCATTAATAAAATTCTTTGAGTTGTAATTTACGAATATGTAATCGGTTTTTGCGTAATATTTTTTATTCGAAAGTTATGAGGTACGGAAACCCCGACAATAATTAATGAACACCCTGTATATATAATCCAATATCTGTTTGGGTGTTTGAACCTTATACAAAACCACACCTCTTTATGGATAGAGCGAAATTTGGCACACATGCTCCTTAGCACCTAGAAGGATTAACTACGCAAATAAAAAGTTGCTAGCTCCACCTAAAGGGGGGTTGGAGAGGGGATTAAAAGGTTTAAAGTTTTTCTGCCACAACTTTGAAACATATCAGAAACATACAGAAATTATTTTTACACCCTCTTAAAATTTAAAAAATTAGCTTTTCAGTGACACCTGTTCCATTTCTGTATTACTTTTTTTCTCATTTATAATCAATTTTAAAAATGAATTTAAACACAATTTGTAACGATGCTTTCGTTTGTTGTAATCTTAAACCTAATCACATCTGCCACTTGCGTGCTTTTGCCAATGTTAAATTGCTTTCTTTAGACATTTTCGCTTTCGCAAGCAGAATTTCGAATTTTTTATATGCTCGCGCGGTAAATTATCTCTAAACATTGCTTTTTTTTAAAAAAATCGTTGCAACTTTTCCTATAGTTTGCCTTAATTTTGTCACAGATGTTACCACTTTTAAATTTTTAAAGCTTATATATCTTTTAAACGACTGGGTTTTTTAAAAAATTATATTATTGAATAAGATTATAGTTCATTTATAAGTTTTTATTGCATTGTCTATTTGCTCGCACCACCTTCAAAATCATACTTTTTAAAACTTATAACGGACAAAAAAGGACACCGTTGCTTTTTTTAACTACAGGTTTATGGCCTCTCTTTTTGACTTTCTTAATATCTATAATTCAAACATTATTTTCCCCTATTAACAATTTCTGTCATATTATTAGAGCTCAAAATCCAAATATATTGTTGTGAATCTGTCTAGAAAGAAATTTGGTGCACTTGTTTCTTCGCACCTGGAAGGATTAACTTACTCTGTTCAAAAGTTTCTAGCAGGAGAAAAAGGGTAATTTTTATCGTGTTTCCGCAGTAACTTCAGAACATATCATCACGCAAAAATTATTTTTGATTCATCTTAAAAGTAAAAAAGATAGCTTCTCAGCGACACCTGTTTCACTTCCGTGCCACTATTTCTTTGATTTTTAATCACTTTTCAAAATTATTTCAGAAACAATTTATAACGTTTTTGTTTGTTGTCATTTTAAACATTTTTCACTTTTTAATCTTTCACATGCTTTTGTTTAATGTTAAAATTAGTTTGCTTTCTTTGGACAATTCCACTTTCATTTCTCTTTAACTTTGCATTTTCTAACTACAAATTTTTGGTCTCTTTTTACCTTTGTAGTATCTAAAATTCAGGATTATTTTTCCCTTTTATCCACTACTTTCTTATAAATTGGATACCAAGGCTTTTAATATAGTAAGGTGTGAATGCAGATCACAAAATTTGAACCAAACACATATTTTATACATTTTCACAAAAATATAAAGTCAACCGAAAATATTTTCCAAAATTATTCACGTTGTGTCCCCCTTGTGTAGTGAATATTTATTTGAGCGTTGCTGAATTTTGTAATTGTTGGTTTTTAGTAGCAGTTGATATCAAAAGGTTCATCAATTAGTGGGAAAGTGCTGTTATTGCGTGTATTAACCATGCCTACAAGTCAACACATGATGCTTTGAACAGAGATTTGTAACATATTACAAACTACGATGCGAATATTTTACAAGATGTGGTGGGAACAACCCCACTATTATAACAGAAGATCAGCCAATAGCGTATGAAGTAATGCGGAATTTTATTGCTGAAGAGTACGGTGAACCTCAGTCTCACGTGGAGCTGAAACAACATTTTTTAATTAATTTGATTCTTAATGAAATTCAATCTAAATGTTATATAGTTAATAAATATAATGTTATGCCATTGTTCCATCAAGAATAGCTATCAGACTTTTGGATGGTGACAGCACAGTACAATCTCCATTACAGTTACCTCTGGACTTAACTCACACTGAGAATCCTATATACAATACAAGCAAAAGGTCTGATAAAACGATTGTCCAACAAATTGAAAACTTATCATTTGGGATGAGTGAGCAATGCCAAACAAATCTGTCGTTATCAAGTTTGTTTTTCCCATGGCATGTTCTGGAATGAAAACTCGAAGCAATCTTTACATATATGCTCTAAACGGTGAGACCAAAAATGTCGTTTATTCGAAACCTTTAAAGTAGTAATTAATTAGGTATTATTAGTTAGGATTGAGGGTACTAAAAACTTTTAAGGATTTGTATATTAAAACTTGAAAACTATGCGATATAAAAGCATATGCGTTTTGCTTCTTCTTTCATCTATAATAAATTTGGCCAAATCTTTCTGTAACGCTCAGGAATGTGGGCGTGGTTTTTGGTTTGGCTACGTGCCAGAGATTCAGACCAGACAGTTGGTTTACAAATTAGCATATACACAGGGATACTGTTTTGATTTAAGTGATTTAATAGCAATACCAGAATTAATTTATTTTCCTAATATAATCTTTTGGCATTTTTTTTTGTTTATTTTAGCGACCTTTCTTTTTTTATTTCATGTTGATTCATGGGATTGAATTATGATATGTCCTTCGTTTTCTTTCTTTTTTTTAAATCATGCACACAGAACTATTTAGAATAGTTCAGTTTTTGTTAAAAAGGTTTCTTTCTTTTTCGTACTTAATTTTCGAAATGAATATTTATATATTTTATATTTAATATTTTTCCCTTAATCGTCCTTACACCGAAAGGCTCCTTTTACTTAAAGATTTGCATTCATCAATTTATAATTGTTTTTTTCTGTTAGTGGATTTATTTCCTATTTCTTAGTCTTTTATACATTTCAAAATTTATTATGATAAACATTATGGAATCTTGAAACCAATTTTTTCTGAAATTCTCAACCAGACGGCGTCTCTCACATGGTATTAAACAATTAATTAATTAATTAGTTCTGAAAAAATTAAAATATTGTGTTGTCATCGGGAACACACAATTGAACAAAATTTCAGAACTCTAGAATACCAGGAAGTGAGTGAAAAATCAATTGCAAAATTCCATTTTTAGAAACATGAAACAAGTCAAGTTAAATAATAATCACAAAATGTGTTTTAAAACAAGCTTTTGTTGATATAGCAAAAGGTAAGATTTTTGGTTTTTATTATTTTCTACTTTTTATTCTTTAATTTATAATAATTCATTGTTATGTACGAGGGTAAGTCATTAAGTAAGTCACAAAAGATAAGAGTAAAATAATTTATCATGATAATCACTTGGAAACAATTTTATTTTTCAACATAATCTCCACCAATGTTGATGGACTTATCCCATCAAAACGATGGGATAAGTGCATCAACATTGGTGGAGATTATGTTGAAAAATAAAAATGTTTCCAAGTGATTATCATGGTAAATTATTTTTTTCTTGTCTTTTGTGACTTACTTAATGACTTACCCTCGTATATTATGGATTCTTGAAACCAATTTTTCTCAATTTAAAGGGATAAACACGTAAGAGCACAATTTAATACCATTCGTGCGATTTGTATCGCAAGAAACAGCGGATGCACTGCTTTTATATCTGTACCTAAGAACCAAATAAACGTAAGTCACATTATGCCAACGTTTCAGGAGAGCACAAAAACTGAAAAGAAAGATCTCGTTGCCTATTAGGACTTACCCTAACTTATACCCCTAACAAATTATAAAAATAGGGTTGTACTATTTGTCCCGTTTTCTCCCTACACTCTGCGTGCGTCTAATAAAGTTATGCGAATATGTATTTGCCATTCCATCCCACAAAGCAAATGTGGAGAGAATGTTTTCTCTAATGTCAACCTAGTAGTCAGACGAAAGTAACAAGTTGCCAGCGCAGACAATTGAAGCAATTTTGATTTCTCATTATAATTTTAAAATGACTTGCGCTGAAATTTATAAATATGTGAAACAAGAAAATGATATAATTAAGAAAATAAAATCAACTTTAAAATATAACTGGGTTAAAAAGAATTAGCCTCGCATCATTTTATTATTTACTCTACGTGTTCATTTTATTAGGTTGATAAAAAAAAAATCAATCATGTTTAATCATAGCAAAATAAACCATTTCCTACCCACTTTTTTCATGGTTTATTTATTTAGCACTTAAACGTCCCGTATCAATGCTTAGCAATTATGGCAACCCTACGTAAAAGGAGAATTTCTAACAAACTTACGTTGTTACGGCTTGATGCAAAATCAGATTGAACATGCAAAACTGTAATAACATGGAAATCATCATTTTTGTACTCACTTACGTCTGGTTTTGAGGTCAGATATATTGTTTTTGATTTAAAAAAAATTCTTTAATAGTTAAAATCAACAAAAATTCAATTAGGGTGATTTATTAAAGAACCAATAACTAATGTGAATTAAGTTTTACATTTTCAAATGTGTCCTACTATCTGACGATAATTCTCAGTCTGGTCGTTTTCATCTCAGACTCCTAAAATATTATTTACTAAAGTTACATTATGCAAGTATTGAAAATATCTGAAAATAACTGGACGTCATACCCTTTGACTGATATCGTAGAACATTAAATTTCTTGAGACGCGAGTTGAAAATCAGTGTCTTAATCCTTTTTCGCCGCCGTAAATAGAGAATCCAAACAAGGTTTTAAAAATGTTATCTCCTTGTTTCGAGCGTCTTTAATCCTTTTCTCTACCGCAAACAGAGAACCCGAACAAGGTTTTAAAAACATTATCGCCTTAGTTCAAGCGTCTTTCTGTTCAAAGTGGCACAGATTTTTGACAAGAGATACTTCAAATGCTACCTACGCCTTTTATGAAATTAATTCTTTTGGTACACAAATTTGTCGACAGATGACGCTGTAACTATTGTTTTACTATCGGGCTTAATATTATAAATATTTTAAGTATCCCTTATTATCATGAACTCAGTGACGTAGCGACCGGGGGGCAAGGGGGTATAGATGCCCGGGCGCCAGTCTTAAGGGAAGCCACGGAAGCAAAAAATCAATATGTTTTTCTCACTTTTTAAACCAGATGTGAAGCTGGGGTGAAAAATAACGCCATGCTCCGGACGTCATTTATTCGTGTTTAGTCACTGATGGCGACTGGGGGCGATAAAATCCTGTTATGTACCGGGCGTCACTTATCCTCGCTACGCCACTGCAAGAACCATGCTGTATTTTGGCCTTTTTTTTGTCACTGAACGAAATTACTGACTTGAATCCTCAGAACTTGCCTTCAAATGCTTTTTCCTATGCGAAACAAAAATGTATTATTTTGCCCACTGAAATTCCAATAACTAAAAACCACAAAAGACAAGATTTGTTGACAGAGAAAGTCAACACGCACGGAAATACAGGATAATTCACCACCAGTGCGAGAAACTTACTAGAGGGGTAGGGAGCACAAACCCGATTCAGAATCAGGGCCGTTTAGGGCTAGAATAATTTGGCGCCCCATTAGAACCTTAACTAAGAATTTGAGAGCCTGTGCCCAACGATAGAATAAAATAAATAAAAAGTTAACACGTTCTCTGATTAGGGCTTTACAATTTTGCAAATCAGCGTTTTTTCAAAACAGGATTTTACAACTAAGCTTTTGTATTGTAGATAACTTCTATTACACGCATAATTTAGGATTTTTCTCACTGATTGTCACTGTATGAATATTTTTTGGAAGGATATATACATGCATATGCAAAATTACAAAATCGAAGACTGTCAACCCCAAATCATATCTTTGCTTTTAACATATTAAAAATTTTTTAAATATATATTTTGGTTCAAAATTAAAATAAAATTAGTATTGTAAATTTTTGGGCGCCTTTGGATCAATGGCGCCCCTGGGCTACAGCCCAATTATCCAATTGGATAAGATAGCCCTGTTCAGAATAAAGTAGCATTCCAGGTTTGTGTGGAAATACCTTTTTCATGTTGTAGAGTGCGTTGTATGGGAAATAGATTGCACATGTGCAGCCCAAAACCGTTTCTCTGTATATGTTAGGGCTGGCAGAGTTGGAGACCACCTCATTAGACCTTATCTCATGCTTCTGATAGTCCTCGTCTGGGTAGTAGAGGATAGTTGATCTTTCTGCTGCAAGTTCTGCCGTCTTTCCCTGCGCCCCGGGTTACAGCCCAATTAGCCCATTGGATAAGAAGGCCCTGTTCAGAATAAAGTAGCATTTCCAGGTTCGGAAGTCCCTTTTTCATGCTGTAGAGTGCGTTGTATAGGAAATAGACTGCACATGTGCAGCCCAAAACCGTTTCACTGTAAATGTCCGGGCTGGCATTGTTGGAAGCCACCTCATAAGACCTTACCTCATGCTTCTGGTTGTCCTCGTCTGGTAGTAGAGGATACTTGATCTTTCTGCCGCAATTTTCCGAAGAAAAATATGTTCCTCAGTGGCTGCACCGCTTAATGTCGTTCCCACATGATGGAGACCTCTGCTTTTTTCATTAATGAAGTCTGGAAACACTTAAACGTAATATATGGATAGCGTTGAATACGACGTAGTGGTGCGGTCCATTTGCCCGCTAGATCTCGTACCTATCAAGCCTTGACCTCTGAGATGATATGTAAGCAAAAGTGTATGAGACATCCGTTGAATCAGTTGAAGACCTTGTTCCGCGCATCTTTGCATATGCCTTGGGGGTTTGCGATACGGCAGGAATCTTTCAAAATATTAGGAATTCCATGCAGCGCTAGCGTCAAGAATATTTAAAGAATGTGGTCGAAATTTCGAACACCTTCTGTAGCATTTGCTAACATAAATCTCATGATTAAAATGCTTTGTTACACCTACTGTTTCATTTCTTGGCTTCTCTTTACTTCTTTTAAACCCTAGCTCGTGAAGAAGGCATTTCTGTTGCTGAATCGTCTTTATGCTTATCCTCCTCAAAGAAATTTATCGCAATGGTTCTCAATCAGGGGTGTAGTGGAGCCGGAACGCCTTTCCGACACTGCTTTTTTTCGTGAGAAATCAATAAGAAAAATTTTGAAGACGTCCTTAAAACAGCGCGATTTTTGTCACCCAGGTCAGAGTTTTTAGAACGTACCGGTACTGCTTATTTTGATACTACACTACTGTTCTCAATTACCTTGACTGATAAGCTTAACAGTTCGTCTCTGCATGTCGCCTAAATGAATGTTGAGCAGACTGAGCACTGTGGAGTGGAAGAATATCTTATATCAGTAATTGTTTCTTCAAATTAACGTGAATTGTTGAAGATGTGGAATCCCGAAATTCGACAGCATCTCCCTATATCGTTATTCAGTTAACGCATAGGTTCTTAAATTGAAATAGACTCATTTTTTCGCTCTAACGCACTATTTTTTTGTCTTCGTAGCGTACCTCAAATACTTGCATCCTGGAAATCTTTAGCTCCCTTGCCTTCCACTCCGTAGCTACGCCACTGAATAAACAGAAGTAATTAAGGAAGATCTACCTAGATTGTGAGTTCACTTAGAGAGAGGAGAAGAGCATTAGCTGAAAGATTAGCTCGTAGCCCATAACTTTTGAATGAAACGAAACTAATCAGCCTACTACCAGTGGCGGATTTTGTCAATACCAGGCCACAGGCTAAAAATCGCTTTGAGGCCCCCTACCCTACCCAATGTCTAAAAATCGCCGTCGTTTTAGCAGAATGATGTAAATCGAATAGGTTTTGAGGCCCCCTAAATTCTCGAGGCACGAGGCGAGCGCCTCTAACGCCTGTGCGAAAAACCGCCACTGCCTACTACGAGTATATGGAATAATAATAAGAGTTCTGTATAGTATACCGAAGCAATTGGAATTTTGGATGAGGTTGAAATTGACTTTCTATGGTCAAATGCTTTCCCCATTCCTTGTGCTGTAGATGCTATGGCAACGAGTCTATACATCTGTTTATTCATTGTCAATACGTTTTTAATACATTTAGATAGTTTTCGTAAGTTATTCTATTTCAGCTTTATTATTTATTATCTAGCTGTTTTCCTTTTATTATTTCAATTTTATTGCCCATCTTTCTTTGGTAAGTTTTGTATTTTACAGTTCAGAGCGTTAAGTTTTTGTAGGAAAGAGTTTCATAGGTCGAGTCTTCGGACTTGGTTATTCCATGAAGGACAATTTCTATTTCATTACTGAACTTTATAACAGGGATATATAAATATTATATTGTTGATTACAGAAAAAAACACATTTAAATATAAATTAAGAGTTATAGTTTAGTATTAAAAAAGAATTGATGCCCTTCTGAGATGAAAATGAATAGTTTATAATGATGATTTGATAGCAAAGTTATTGTTACGCGATGACAAAACTTATGTTGTTAACTTCCTCCGCTTGTAGTTAGTTCCATTTGAGATAACATTTCTCTTTTATTTCCTTTTTGCACTCAGATGGGCAATAAATAATCAAGGGCATTTAAAGAAAGTGCATAAGCCACTCAAGCCAGTGCATTCATACCTCATACCTGGATTTAAGGTGTGAATTCTATTGGCTTCACACACACACACACACACACACGTTCTTCTTCCCACTGGCCTGTCCAAGATCTTACACCCATTAGGGTAGGTTGGGTCGGCGTTGGAAAAGGCGTAAGAAGAAGAAATATAATGATAAATGAAAAGAAATTCCGTTTAAAACAGTTATTAGAGAAATTTTAATTAAATGTATCAAACCAAATTGGCTTTCTTAATTAGTTTCGCTTGCCAATATCGAAGACATGAGATAAGCATTCTATGTCAGAGTTTTAGCTACCCCTCAAACTCACGTGCGAGACTTTCTTTGTGGATCACCACAGATTAGGAAGCTATTCTATAGATCAGTGGTGGCGAACCTATGACCCGCGGGTCAGATACTGACCCACGAAGGCTTTTAAAATGACCCACGTGCTGATTCTTATAAACTTATTTTTTATATCATAAAAGAGAGAACGGACAATCGAAAATATTAAAAAAATAATCTATAAATATCTATTATCTCTGTCCCATAATAATAGCAGCAGTTGATGAATTTAATTTGTCCCATAATGATAATAGCAGTTGATGAATTTAATTTGTCTCATAATAATAGTAGCATTTTTTCTTCCCCCTTTTCTGTTTGGAATTTGCATTTGTATAATTTAATTTAAAGCTTCTTTCAACCCTTTTTTGAGTATTTTACTTACTTCTGTAAACCTTGTGTTGTACTTATTGGTGCACAAGGAGTTTTTCCTCAAGAGATTGCAAAAAAAACATAGTAAAGCAAAAGAAAATAAATATAGAACGCAACATTTATTATAAAAAAAACTAGATTAAATTAAACAATAAATTAAAAATATCGCTCCTAATTTTTATTTTGAGTGTTCAGATAGTTTCTGGATAGGTCTGCTGTTCTTATGGTGCCTCTTCTGTTAAGACGAATATGTCTAAGTTTTTCAAGCTTTTCTCCATAATCTTTTCATTCAGGTCCACAGTTTTGTTTTTTCAAAGAACCAACATTAGCATACGATCACCTTGACAATTATTTTCGGAAGCACGTTTCCAAATTCTTGATATGGTCATTCTGTTGCACTTAAATTGTTTTGCAGTAACGTAATTGCACCTTTCTGCAACTTTTCGTTTTTCTTTTGATGCATCAAGAACTGGACAATCGCAACTCGATCTTTGCATGAAAACTCTCTTTTTTTCATCTTACTTTTACAATGGGTTGGTATTCAACTGAAATAAAACAATTGATTTCGATCAGCGGATGATATTAGAAAAATAGTTATAGTTCGTAATAATTAGGTTAACCTAAAAATTGAAAGATGTGTCAGAACAAATGACACATGTCATGAAACATGCTGCATTCGCCAATAATTCCCGTTTAAATATTCACTCGCAACTATTATTATGGGACAGAGGGAGTAATATTATTTAAAAAAAATAGAAGATTTTAAAAGCGAAAATGAAAAAAAAGCAACAATTGTCAAGTGTAGCTGTTAAAAAATTTTCTGTGTTTCAAAATTATCGGTACCTTTTTTGCCACATTCTCCCCCTCTCTTACCAAGTGACGCCACTGACTTAGTGACACCCCGGGCTGATAATACAAAAATAATGAAGAAAATTTGACCCACTTTTCAAAAAGGTTCGCTATAGTCCAATGATATAATTATTTGCAACACTTAATTGTATTTATATTTCATTGCAAACCCGTTAATTCAAAAGTTCGGTTTGTTCACAAAATTTCCGGAGAGAAAAAAATGTCCTTGTAGCTGTTAATGAATTTTCAGTGTTTCCAAAATTATTGGTACCTTTTTTGCCACACTCTCCCCCTCCCTTACCAAGTTACACCACTGGCTTAGTGGTGTAACTTGGGCTTTTTATTACCACGGGCTGGTAATAAAAAAATTAATGAAGAAAATTTGACCCTTTTCTCAAAAAGGTTCGCCATTACTGCTATTGGTCAATGATATAATTATTTGAAACACGTAATTGTGTTTATAATTTCATTGCAAACCCGTTAATTCGAATTTCGGTTAGTTCACAAAA
Organism: Araneus ventricosus; assembly: GCA_013235015.1. Lineage (NCBI taxonomy): Eukaryota > Metazoa > Arthropoda > Arachnida > Araneae > Araneidae > Araneus > Araneus ventricosus. The sequence goes on along the minus strand of BGPR01016477.1, from coordinate 7,325 downwards.
TTTCCGGTGGGAAAAAAAATGTCCTTGTTGGAAAAATGCACTTTAGCGTGAAAGGAGTCGTTATTTTCGTTATACTTATCGTAAATCAAAACAAAAACAGCAATCCATCTCCCCCGGATGTTTTCTTTTACCAAGTTAGCCTGTTTTTCAGCATGAGTAAAGCTGTTGGAATATGTAGTACTTTGCCTACTTCTGATAAGCATAAGATGACGTGCTACTGGACTAAGCCGGTCACCATTATGAAACTAATGCATGAATGAACACTTCTGAAATTGACACAACAGACGGTTGTTTACACTATTTTCAGTGCTAAGATGCATGTTAAGAGTTTATTTGGGATAATATGAAAATCTGGCAAACCAGATAGGCTTTCGTGGTTGTACACTAGCACCTCGTATATGTCCCTAAAAACCTGAAGGAAAAAAATATTTTTAAGAGAAATATATTAGTGATAAAAGTTTATTTTGCACGAATTTTTGTAATTATTGATTCTTATCAAATATCTCACAAAAAAAGATACTGATCTGATTCGAAATTTTGTATTATTTATGTATTCTCAAAAGAAATCTCCTGCACTAAAAACCCAAGCTTCTAAAGATTTCTGCTTTTAATTGACATTTACTTTGGAGAAATTTCAAATTTCTTTTGAGCCAACTAGCATCCTGTATAAATTATAAAAAATGGTTATCGAAGCAAATTTCGGAATCGTTGTATAAACTCTGATTAGAGAGAAAAATAAAAAATAAAAATGATTTTACATGTTTAATTTATAATTAATTTGAAATCAAAACTAAATTTTCTTCATATCACTTAACTGTGTATGAATACAAAACTCTGCAACTTCCCATTTTATGAGAAACATTTCCTTAATTAGTAGAAAATGAAATGGTTCTTATATGTATTAAAGTAAGCAAAATTCTTGACAAAACCATCACGCGTCAGATCCCTATAATTCAATCTCTTATTTTTATTCTTGTTCAGAAGCCCTTTGAATCCCTTTTCTAGTGGTTGTTCAAGAATATTTTAAAAGTTCAGTATACCCTTGAACAGGACTTGGTTAAGAGTTTGCGTATCCTTTTTTTTTCTTTTTCAAGAGTCATTTGAATTCCTTTTTTGCGGTTGTTCAAGAATATTTTAGAAATTCAGTATATTCTTGAACAGGACCTTGTAGCGGATGAATAATCAGAAAGGGCGCTAAATTTAACCGCTTTTCCTATAAAAAAAATATTGATACAGTGGAACCTCTTTAGTACGTCCCTCGTTAGTACGTAGGATCGGATTATCGAATAGGAAAATACACAACTGTCTAGAGGCCCCTAAATTTTGGGGGATCCCCGAAATTTTTTTGTGGTATTTTCAAAATTATTTAATTTTATATTTTCATCTGATTTACAAGGGTCGTGTAGTCGAGCTTCTTGAAATTAAAGTTAAGTACTGTTTAAATTTCAGAACATTATTCTCAGGATTTTTCTCATGTTTTCAAATTCGGTTCATTTTTTTTTCTCTTTCGCATTTGGCTGATTAATTCACAAGTCAATAGCCCTTACAAACTTTGTATTAGTGTATCTAGAGTATGTTAAAAATGTTTTGTGACTTTACCATTTTGTTTAAAATTATTTAAAAAATTTTTAAACGCGAGATACTGATACCAACTCTCTTGAAAGTGATTCGCAATGTTTTTTTTTTTATCTCAGTTTGCTCTCTCTCTTTTTTATCTTTTAAATGTTTTTTTTTTATCTCAGTTTGCTGTAACATTGGATACTTTAAAACTATTTATATAGAGATTACATTAAAATTAATAAAATATTAGAAGAAAATTAATAAATTCTTGCTGGAAATAATTAGCAGTGAGGATTTTTAAGCTGCTTTTCAAAGAGACATCAAATACAAAAATTAGCTTTAATATATATTACTTGACATGGCACAGTGGGGGAAAATTGCTCTTTATGACTACGTTCTTGCTCAAAAGGGGGGGGGGGAAGGAGATAAAAATCACGAAACTTTTCTTATATTTCTGTTACCGAACTAACACATTAGAAATAAATTTTTTGATTTGAGTGAAGATTAAAAAAGTTTCCTTTTTTTCTTGGTTTAAAAGTTTACTATTTACCAACTTATTTTAGCATCGTATATGAAATTTTTGTGAAGAAGAGACTTTCTACTCATCCAATTTTTAATTTTTTAAGAAAAAAGGTTACTTCTCAGATTCGACTTTTACATTCATTTCGTGTATTACATTATGATTATTTTGTTTTGATCGGCTGCACATTATACAGATTCATGTCGTCTAGAAATAGAATCGAACGTAATTCTGTGGTAATTAGGCTTGTTATTTGAATGAAACAGAAACGCAACGTTCTGAATACAATCTGCATAAACAAAATAGATGCCCCACCGTACATAGATTACCGCGCGATACTACTGCCACCTATTGACTGAATCGAGCGTTGTTACTTGCGTAGAATGATTCGGTCGCTCATGTTGAGTTGAAGTTTACGCGCCGTTCTGTTGACATCTCTTGCTAACAGCTAGGTGAAAGTAGTCGGTCATTGTTGCTTTAATTTTTTTTTATCTTGCTAGTGTTTGCCTCCAATCTGCATCCAAGCTGGATAGGCTACCAGAATATCTTCGGGACACCGTGGACTGGTTTATGGGGTGAGTGTGCCTGTGAAGGATTTTTATTTAAAAAAGAATTTGAACTGCACGGTTTAAAAACAACACAGGTGTATTTTGGAAAAATCTGATCGTTTCAGAACACACTTAGCACGGTTTTAATGTCCTCTCCCCTCATCAATTAGGATTTTAGTGATTTTGTATCATGGATTGCTCTGGTGTGAATTTTTGCAACTTATCTAGGGACATCAAAATTAATTTCCTTTATAGATTGTGTTAGGCTTAATATTGAAAATATTGTTAGTTTGTCGGTGATCGATTATTGCTGTAAGTATTGGATACTTGTTTTTTTCAATTCCAGATTTGAAACAGACTAAAATTATCCTTTTGAAACCCTTTCCAGTTTTTACTCCACTACTAAAGCTTTTCGGAATGATCTGCATTCGCTAGATCCATAGTCCATGTTTTTGTTTACATTTTATTCACGTTTCGTCTTCTATGATCGTAGGATATAGTTCTGCAGGAAGATCTTTGGGGGTTTATGATGTATTTTGCGCTGATTATATTGTTGTTTATGTGACAGTAATCGGGTCATACACTAAATAAAAGTTTGTTTACTGTATAACAAATAATTCACCGAGGAGTTGTCTCTTGTGGTACCTACAAATAAACAATTTTTCTCCCTTGCGTTAGTGTCATTTAAATTTTTGGTCTCAAAGGGTATTCTGACGCATTTGTAAACCGGAATCTTGCACACAACGTCTTAAAATCTGGATATTGAAATGTATAATTACCTTCTTTTGGGGAATATTAAACTTTTATTGTGGGTCTTAAATTTGTCAGCTGAAAACAAGTAAATAAAATATATAGTTCTTAAAACCCTGGTGAAATCGCATATTATTGTTTTGTTTGGCGTTCAGTTTAGAAGCAAACAGACTACACTCCTTGATCTCTTAGTCTGACAGAAGATGTAATCACTGCTTGTTCTTTCCTGACTTTTTCATAAAATTATTGATGTTGGGGTTATCTTTTTTAAACAAAGTATAACATATGCTTGTTAATTGTAATTATTACCAAGAATGCTACAGATTTCAGTTATTTTTTATGCTGTGGCTAAATAGTTTTGTATACCTGAATTCTTGTTTACTTGCATTATTTCTTTGTTCAGAAAAAGGCATTGTGAAAGATTATTTAACAGGATAGCTGCCCTTAAAGCCTTCACATTTGATTATGAAACCTACAAACTAGGTTTAAATTGTAAAATTTACTGATTTATAATATATTTAATAACAGTACATCATGTTTAAGTCTTCCTTGAGTCAAACTTCTTTCAGTTTGGTGTAAATGAAAATATGCTTTTAAATAAATATATTTAGATGATCATTTTTAGAATTAAAAAAATCTATCGCTGCTATAAAAATTGCTTGAATTTTAATTAAAGGACAAGAATTTAGATGGATTTATAAGATAAAAATTTAAGACTGTCTCAAATATTTTGAACTTTCTAGAAATATGGCACTCCACTTACCTTGTGGGAAGTATTAATTTGAACTCTTAGATAAAGCTTATTTGAGACTGAAATGGTATTAGTTTAATTTGGTATAAATCCAGAAAAATTGGATTCGACCCTAAGCAGTCTACTTTTATGTAGTGACTTTTTTTAGTTCCATTTTGTTGACTTTTTTTTTTGGTGGGCTCTGTCTTCAGTCCTAAATATTTTTTTTTTCTTTTTGTGAATATCTAATGCAAATCTATATTATCAAAAATGAATGTCTATACTATCAAACATAGGCTCAATATATTTTTTGCTTGGTTTTATGGTATTTTTGAAACGCAAACAAATCTTAAATCAAGAACATAAATATATTGAAGGTATTTCTTATTTACATTGAAAATGTTATAAATTCTGTAAGTAAAAAATGTTTATTTTTTTATTCTAAACCTTTAATAGACCTTTGTTTTGATACATCATTCAACTTTGTATCATAATATATACTTATAATGATGGCTAAAACTGAGGATACTTTTTGAAATTTTCTTTTCTAAATTTATATTCTTGTAGAATATTCTCTTTCATTGAATGTTGATGTGTTGTGTGTTATTAGATAGACAAATATTTATTTTTATTAAAAGATAAATAAATGTTTACTTTTATAGAGGAAAAAAATCCTAATCCTGACAGCATGAGTAATATTATATTTGTTTTAGTATATGTTAGTAAAGTTAGGTTGAATCATGAAGTGCTGTGAAATTACAGAACTTTTCTAACGTATCACAACCGTTTCTTTTTTTACTTTGTAACAGGAGAAAAATGTTCAGGATCAATAAGATGCCAATGTGTTTCTACTTAAAATATAAGGACTATCCTAATAAATACTTTATGCAGTATCGATACATTATTGATATCTTTATTAGCTGTTGTTGCTGTAGATCCTATAATGTTTATTTTTACATGTAGAGTTCAGCATTAAGCCTTTTTAAGGTATCTATTGTAAGGTCTTGCTGTAGAACAAGATTTTATAAACAGAAAAAATTCTAAAAATGTCCTGTTTTGGCCATCATCACATTTGGCCGATTGTAATAAATTTTGACCTTTTAATATGAATTATTTGCCTTAAAAATATAACCTTTTACAATGGCTTGTATTTCTAAATATTCTTTGTAGGTTTTTGGAGATTATGACACAAGTTTTCGATGTGGGATAAATAAATGATAAATGATGTTTCAAACGTGATAATCAAGTATTGAAAACAGGAATGTAAATTTCATGAAAATTTCCTTCATATAGAATTTTGATTTTACTTAATTTTTGGTTGTTCCATCAAATTTTATGCCAAAAGGTTAATGACTAGTTTCCTGTTATTGCTATTGCAATATTTTTATATATGAAATTAGCTGTTAAAAATTAATAAATAGTTTAAGTGGGATGTTATGGATTCTGTTGCTTTAAATTTTTTCCCCTTTAACTATGAAAATCGCCACTGTTTATGCTTAAGTAACTTTATGTTGGTTTCAAGAGATACCTTACTATCAACAAAAATTAAGTTATGTATTGTTGGTTGTTTGATTTTAAGTAATTCAAGTAGGCTTAAATAATTTACATTTTGGGGCTACTTATGTAAACAAATGTGCATAATTTTATATGAAACTATCCACGAGTTAAATGTTATTTAGTTGTATGGGAATGACTTTGCAGTTATTGTGTTTTAGTTATTTATTTTTAAAGCTCCAGTTTTTGCTAAATAAATAAATTTAAGAAGGTTTAGGAAAGGATATTTAAAGGCTGTTGAGAGGTTGTTTAAAATTTAAAAGTAATGATTGATTTTTTCAGAAACCATTGCATTATAAAAGATTTTTTAAAAAATATTTATTTGATACACAAATAATCTCTTAATCTGATTTAAATTGAAATAAAGATTATGAATTAAAAATATATTGTAGGATTTTCTCCTTATTTTTATTGTCTAATTATTTTTTAAATATTTCTTTACTGCAACATTATGTTAATGGCACTTTGTAAAAATATATGCTTGAATTATTCGAATTCTGATTTGTATTTTTGAAAATAAACTTTTATTAAAAAAAATTCATATTTTGTCTTTTTCTTTTAGTGACATAAGGTTTTATATATATATATATATATATATATATATATATATATAAGAGAATATTCCAAAGTAAAAGAAAAAAAAATTGATTAGTCGACACTTTTGTTTGTTTGTTGAAAATATTGTGTATTTTCAACACTGTTTACATCTTATTCTGTTAATGGGAGTATACAAAAATACTTATATTCTAATATTCTCATGACAATAACTTGAGTACAAGCTTATAAATCTCAGCCTACCTGTCACAATTGTAAAAATAAATTCTATTTAATTTGCTTGTTGAAATCTTTTGCAGAACAAACACTTGTTTAAAAATAACATATGACCATTATATATTGTTTCATGTTGAAAAATCTATGTTAGTTACCTGAAAGGTTGACATTAGTGACCATGTATCATCTCTACCAGTATATTTTCATTGGTTGACTAAAAAAATTTTTTTTTTCTTTAAATCCACATTTATACTGTTAGAGAATGTAATCTGCTAGGGTTTGAGATTGTCTGTGGTAACTGCAATGCAATGAATGATGCAATGCTGATTTCTTTTGTTATGTTTGTATATAGTAAAGCATCGAAATATATATAATTGAAATGAATTACAATGCATACTAATGACTTGGGACTGTGATGAAATGACATATAAACGTAAACACATATAAGCAGTACTTTACTGTATTATATTTGTGACGTTACTTTTTGTCTTGGCTGTGGTATTATGCTTTTGTCTTGTGTCTGTGATTTCATGCGGCTGTAGGTCACATATTTGTTTTCTGTGTTTCTGCACTTATGTGGTATCAAATCTTTGTGTTTGTGCATCTTTGTACCTGCGTGTGATGTCGCATCTTTGTACCTGCGTGTGATGTCGCATCTTTGTACCTGCGTGTGATGTCGCATCTTTGTACATGTGTGTGATGTTGCAGCTTTGTGCCTAATGTGTGGTGTTGCGTCTTTGTGTCATATCTGCAGTATCATGCTTTCGTGCTTTTACTGTGGTGTCATGCTTTCGTGCTTTTACTGTGGTGTCATGCTTTTGTGTTTTTACTGTGGTGTAATGCTTTTGTGTTTTTACTGTGGTGTAATGCTTTTGTGTTTTTACTGTGGTGT